>PVKP010039396.1:0-20178 GCA_004027715.1 Plecturocebus donacophilus
GCCAGGGTGCTCTACGCCACCCTGTGCACCCAGAATCAAAGCCAGGGCGCTCTACACTACCGCGTGCACCCAGACTCAAAGCCAGGGCGCTCTACGCCACCCCGGGCACCCAGACTCAAAGCCAGGGCGCTCTACACTACCGCGTGCACCCAGACTCAAAGCCAGGGCGCTCTACCCAACCAGTACCACAGACACACCTTCAGGAAATGTCCTCCCCTGTAAAAGCAAATTAAAAGAAGGGATTCAAACTAGAAGATGCACAGATATCCACGTAAGGACGTAGAAAGCAGGAAAAGCAAGGAAATATGACTCCTCCAAAGAAACACAATAATTCCTCAGCATTAGATCTCAATCAGAAAGAATGCTTTGAAATCTCATAAAGAATTCAAAGTAATGATTTTAAAGAAGCTCAGTAAAATACAAGAAAATTCTGGAAAAAAACCACAAAAAAATTACAAAATAAATTCTGAACATAAATGAGAAATCTACCAGAGAAAGATACTTTTTTAAGTGAACCAAATAGAAATTCTGGAACTGAAGAATTCATTGAAAAAAAATAAAAAACACATTTGAAAGCAACAATAGATTAGATCAGCTATAATAAGGAGTCTCAGAACTTAAAGACAGATCTTTTTAAATACTCCAATCAAACACAATTTTATTTTAAAGAGAGAATACACCGGGCGCAGTGGCTCACGCCTATAATCCCAGCACTTTGGGAAGCCAAGGTGGGCGAATCATGAGGTCAAGAGATCAAGAGATCGAGACCATCCTGACCAACATGGTGAAACCCCGTCTCTACTAAAAATGTAAAAATTAGCTGGGTGTGGCAGTGTGCACCTGTGGTCTCAGCCGCTCGGGAGGCTGAGGCAGGAGAATCGCTCTAACCTGGGAGGTGGAGGTTGCAGTGAACTGAGAATGTGCCACTGCACTCCAGCCTGGCAACAGAGTGAGACTCCATTAAAAAAAATCCAATAAAAAGAGAAGACAAAAGAATGAACAAAGCATTCATGACATTTTGGACAACGTAATACGATCCGATATACAAATTATTGGGATCTGGCCAGGTGCACTGGCTCATGCCTGTAATCCCGGCACTTTGGGAGGCCAAGGCAGGCAGATCACCTGAGGTCGGGAGTTCATGACCAGTCTGGCCAACTTGGTGAAACCCCGTCTCTACTAAAAATACAAAAATTATCCAGGCATGGTGGGGCACGCCTGGAGTCTCAGCTACTGGGGAAGCTGAGGCATGAGAATCGCTTGAACCCAATCAGCAGAAGTTGCAGTGAGCTGAGATTGTGCCACTGCACTCCAGCCTGGGCAATAGAGTGAGGCTCCATCTCAAAAACAAAGATTAATAACAAATTATTGGGATCCCTGAGAGCGAAGAAACAAAGTAAAGGTTTAAAAACCTGTATAATGAAATAATAGATAAAATTGTCCAAGTCTAGCAAAAGGTTTAGATATCAGAAACAGGAGGCTTAGTGATCCCCAGGAACATACAATTGCAAAAAGGTATTCTCCATGGCACATTATGTTCAGAGAGTCTAACATCAAAGATGAAGAGTGGGTCCTACAAACAGGAAGAGAAAGGCATCTCGTCACCTATAACGGAAACCATCAGACTAACAGTGGATTTCTCAGCCGGCAGATAATAGGATGATATATTTAAATGCTGAAAGAAAAATACTGCCCGTCAAGAATACTATATTCATCAAATTATCCTTCATAAATGAAGGAGAATTAAGGTCTTTCCCAGACAAGCAAATGCTGTGGAAATGTGTTTCCACTAGAATGGCCCTACAAGATATGCCGAAGGGAATTATAAACTATTAAGTGAAAGAACATTTACCATGATGAAAACAAACGAAGTATAAAACTCACTGGTAAAAGAATTCACACTGAGGAGGAAGAGAAAAGACTACAATGGGCCCTGTATGATGGCTCACGCCTGTAATCCCAGCACTTCGAGAGGCCAAGGAGGGCAGATCACAAGGTCAGGAGTTCGAGACCAGCCTGGCCAACATGGTGAAACACCATCTGTACTAAAAATACAAAATCTAGCTGGGTGTGGTGGCATGCCCCTGTACCCCCAACTACTCAGCAGGCTGAGGCAAGAGAATCACTTGAACTCATGAAGCAGAGGTTACCGTGAGCCAAGATTGCACCATTGCACTCCAGCCTGGGTGACAGAGTGAGACTCTGTCTTGAGAAAAAAAAAGACTCAATGGTACCAGTACAGATATCCACCAAACCACAAGGACGATGAAAAATAGGAAAGAAAGAAACACGGGAGACAACAGATGCTGGAGAGGATGTGGAGAAATAGGAAACTTTTACACTGTTGGTGGGAGTGCAAATTAGTTCAACCATTGTGGTGGATAGTGCAGCGATTCCTCAAGGACCTAGAAATAGAAATTCCATTTGACCCAGCAATCCCATTACTGGGTATATATCCAAAGGATTATAAATCATTCTATTATAAGGACACATGCACACGAATGTTCATTGCAGCACAGTTTACAATAGCAAAGACCTGGAACCAACCCAAATGCCCTTCGATGACAGACTGGACAGGGAAAATGTGGCACATATACACCATGGAATATTATGCAGCCATCAAAAACGATGAGTTTGTGTCCTTTGTAGGGACGTGGATGAAGCTGGAAACCATCAATCTCAGCAAACTGACACAACAACAGAAAATCAAACACGGCATGTTCTCACTCATAGGCGGGTGTTGAACAATGAGAACACATGGACACAGGGAGGGGAGCATCACACACTGGGGTCTGTGGGAGGAAATAGGGGAGGGACAGCGGGGGGTGGGGAGTTGGGGAGAGATAGCCTGGGGAGAAATGCCAGATACAGGTGAAGGGGAGGAAGGCAGCAAACCACATTGCCATGTATGTACCTAGGCAACAATCTTGAATGTTCTTCACATGTACCCCAAAACCTAAAATGCAATAAAAAAATTAAAAATAACAAAAAAAGAGAAAGAAACAAAGAACATACAACACAACCAGAAAACAATTAACAATATGATAGGAACAAAGGCTAACAAATAAATAATAACCTCGAACATAAATGAATTAAATTATATACTTAAAAGACTAAAAAATGGCTGAATGGATTTTAAAAAATCCAATTATTTGCTGCTTACAAGAAACTCACTTTATCAGTAAACACACATAAAGACTGAAAATAGAGGGATGGAAAAAGATATTCCACTCAAGTGGAAACCAAAAGCAGGTAGAAAGAGCCAATTTATGAGGGCTTGCCTGTCATGTACACATCTCTGCAACTCCCGGCTCAGCTCAAGGTGTTCTGTTCAGTAGAGCACGTGTCCTCTGACAACTGTATCCCTGGCATTTCAGACACCCTTGGGGACAGCACTCCACACATGATGAAGATGGAGGGGCCTGGGAACCCCACACTGGGTGCCCTTTATCCAGGGTTAAAATCGGCCTGTGGGATGTGGTGAGAAGGCAGGCTGCATGGGTAAAACTCATGTATCTTTTCCTTAAAGTTATGTAATAATGGCTAATTGGTCAATAAAATGTTCCTTTGGGGTAAAAAGAAATAGCTAAATTTATATGAGATAAAACAGACTTTAAATATAGAAAGTTAAAAAAAAGACAAAGAAGGTTATTATGTAATGAAAAAGCTATTAGTCCAGCAAGAGGATATAACAATTCTAAATATATATGTTCTTAACACTGGAACACCCAAATCTGTAAAGCAAATATTACTAGATCTAAAGAGAGAGATAGAGCAAAATAAAATGATCACGGACGACTTCGACACTCCATTCTCAGCAATAGACAAGAGTATGTAGAAAAAAACATCAACAAAGACACATTGGATTTAAACTGCACTTTAGACTAAATGAACCTAACAGACCTTGCAGAGGATTTTACATAACACCTGCAGAATGTACACCCTTTCCATCCGCACACGGAGACGTCTCCACAACAGACCACATGCTAGGCCACAGAACAAGTCTTAACACATTTTTAAAACTCAAAATTATATCAAGTGTTTTCGCAGACCACAACAGAATAAAACTAGAAATAAATACCAAGAGGGCCTTTGGAAACTATACAAAGACATTGAAATTAAACAATGTGTTCCTGAATGGCTATTGGGTCAGTGAAGAAATTCAAATGAAAATCAAATATTTTTTGAAACAAATGAAAGTGCAAATACAACATAGCAAACCTTGTTGGATAAAGGAAAAGCAGTGTTAAAAGGGACATTTATAGCAATAAATGCTTATGTCAAAAAAGGAGAAAAATTACAAATTAACAATCTAACAATTCACCTCAAGGAACTTAAAAAGCAAGAACAAACCAAACTAAAAATTAGCAGAAGAGAAATAATAAAAATCAGAGCAGAATTAAGTGAAATAGAGACTAAAGATACAAAAGAGCAAAAGACGAAAAGATGATTCTTCAAAAAATCAAACAGAATTAAGAAACCTTCAGTTAGACTAACTAAGGAAAGGAGAGAGATGCCCCAAATAAACAAAGTCAGAAACAAAAGAGACTTACAACTGATAACACGGAAATATAACAAGATTGCTGGAGACTATTATGAACAACTATACGCTGACCAACTGGAAAACCCAGAGAAAAGATAAATGCCTGGAAACGTATAATCTTGAATCAGAAAGAAATCGCAAACATCAACAGACCAATTATAAGTGGTAAAATTGACTCAGTAATAAAAGCATCATATCTCGACAAAGAAAAGCTTGCGTGCTCTGAGGCTGGGCGTGCAGACTGACCCACTAGGGACTCCAGCCAGGCTGAACAACCCGCTCCGCTGCTGAGGGTGGGCTGTGGCACTGCCTGGAGTCTCTGATCAGGAACCACCACTGCAGGAACCAGAGCTGACACCCAGATCTGCGCACTGGGTGCTGTGAGCTCCACCTCATTCTTCTGATTCTACCGACCCCGGGAAGGATAGCCTAGTGGCCACTGACAGTGTTCCCAGTGAGTGGCACTGGAGTGGGCTTCCTGAGAAACACCTCAGGATGCTAAGGACGCTAGACGTTCACCACCGGTTTTCTTTCTCACGTAGTTACCACGAATCCAGAGGAATGCTTTATGTGGTACTGTGCCAACTTGCAGGAGCAGGACAGGCCATGCCGTTAAATTGAGATCATTCACTCACCTTTAGCACTTTAATGCATTTTTAATTCAGTTCTGTGGTCCATAAGGGTATCCCAGGCTCATTCCCAAGTTCTGAGGTGTACACAAAGGTGTTCTTCCTGTGGACAGCTGCCAGTCGGACTTTCTATGTGTGGAGTGAAGCCTCTGATCTCCTATTCTGCTGTCTTCCTGATGTTACTCTGCAATAATTATTAGATGTGAATGGTCTAAGTATACAGTCAAAGGAGACAGACCACCAAAGTGGATTATTTTTAAAGACACGATTATATGTTGCCTACCAGAAAGCCAGAAAAAACAGATTATTTTTAAGAGATGATGAAAAATGTATTATGCTAACAGTAACCTAAAGAAAGCTGGAGTGGTTATACTAATTTCAGCCAAAGGAGACTTCAGAGCAAGGAAAATTACTAAGGATAAAGAGTGGCTTTATATAATGATATTTCTCAAAGAAGACTTAGCAGTTCTTAATGTGTATGCATCTAACGGCATAAGGTCAAAATGATTGGACAAAACTCATGAAACTGCAAGGAGAAATAGGCAAATCGACCATTATAGCTGAAGACAGCACTATTTCTCTATCAGCAACCAGTCCAGCAGACGGAGAATCAGTAAGGATAAACTTTAACTGAAGAGCACATCACCAAAGTGAATCTGCTTGGCATTTATAGATGACTTTATACAGCAACAACAGAATACACATTCTTCCCAAGATTATATAAAATATGCACCAAGATCTCATTTTGTATTACAACACCCCTTTCAACAAATTTTAAAAATAGGACTCATACAAAGTATGCTGTCAGACAACAATTGAATAAGAGTATAAATCAACAGAAAGATAGATGAAAAAATCTCAAAATATTCTGAAATTTTAAAGCATACTTCTAGATAACACATAGGGCAAAGAAATGTCAAGAGAAATTGAAAAACATTTTAAATAAATGAAAAGAAAAATATGACTTTCAAATTGTGGCATACATGATATACTAGAAAAGAAGAAAGATCTAAAATTAATCGTTTAAGATTCCACCTTAGGGAACTAAGGAGAGAAGAGAAATATTGGCCTAGAGCAAGCAGAAGAAAATAAACAATAAAACAACAGAAATCAATAAAACTGAATACAGTAAAACAAGAGAAAGTCAACAAAACCAAAAGATGGCTCTTTGAAAAGGTACATAAAGTTGTTAAACCTCTAACCAGCCTACCAAGAAAAAGATAAGATAGAAATTATTAGGAATGAAATGAAAGAAGGCCATTACTCCTGACCTCATCGGCATTAAGTAAATAAATAAATATTATGAGCAACTCTATGCCAACAAATTAAAAAAATTAGATAAAATGGCTCAAGTCCTTTAATGGCCCAACTCCAAAACTTATATAAGCAAAAATAGATTACTACTCAAGAAATTAAATTAACAATGAAAAATCTTCTAAAACTAAAACAGAAAGGATTACACTCAGATGTTTTCATTGGTGAATTGTACCAAACAGTTAAGGAAAGAATAATATCGATTCTCTACTATCTTTTCTAGAAAATAGAAACTTAGGAAACACATCTTAATATATTCTATGAGTTCAACATTACCTTTATACCAAAACCATTTACGACACTGCAAGAAAGAAAACCTGAAGACCAATGTGTTATGAACATAGATGCAACAAAATATTAGCAAATAAAATCAAATAATGTTTTAAAATAATTATACACCACAACCAAGTGAGATTTATTTCAGATAAGTAAGGCTGATTCAGACAGTCACAAATCAACTTATGTAATCCATTACATCTGTTTAGTCATCTCAGGCTGCTGTAACAAAGTACAAACTGGGTGGCTTAAACAAGAGAAGTGTATTTCTTCACACTTCTGGAGCCTGGAAATCTAAGATCAAGGTGCCAGCAGTGTCTGTGTGTGGTCGTGAGGGCTTTCCCCTTGACCAGATGGCTGCCTTCGTGCTGTGTATTCACATGGCTTTTCCTAGGTTTGTACACACACACACACGGTGATCTCTCTGCTTTCTCTTCTAAGGACACTAATCCTGTTGGATTAGGGCCCCACCCTTATGACCTTATTTAATCTTAATTACCTCTTAAAGACCCTATCTTCAAATGCAGACACACTGGGGTTAGGGATTTAATGTATTAATTTGGGGAAGACACAAACATTTAGTCTATAAAAACATTAAACAGGCTACAAAGCTAATGTTATGATCATGCAACTGGACGAAGAAAAATTATTTGACAAAATTCAATACCCATTTATAATAAAAATTCTCAGCAAACTAGAAATGCAGAGGACTTTCTCAAGTTAATGAAGAACATTTATAAAACACCTCCAGCTAATGTGGTACTTCCGGTGAGAATCTAGAGACTTTCCCTCTGGGATCAGGATTGAGGTCAGGGTGTTGCTTCCCACCATTCCTATTCAGCCTCACACTCAAAGTCCTAGTTAATCCAATAACACAAGGAAACTAAATCAAAGGTATGCAGATTAGAAAGGAAGATATAATATGGTATCTGTTCACAGATAACATAATTTTATATATAATCCAAAGAATATACCAAAAACCTCCTAGATCTAATAAGTGATTACAGCAATGCTGCAGGATACAAGGTTAATATAAAGACTTAATTGCTTTTTTATGCACCAGAAATAACCAAAAAAATTTAAAATTAAAGATACAATACCATTTACATTAAAATGAAAAATGAAGTACTTAGGAATAAATTTAGTAAAATGTATATGAGATCTATATGAGGAAAACTATAAAACTCTGATTAAAGAAACCAAAGAAGACTTAAATAAATGGAGGGACATTTCATTCTTGTGGACAAACTTAATATTGTTAAGACGTTAGTTTTTCCCAACTCAATCTGTAGATTCAATGCAATCGCAGCCAAGATCCCAGGAAGTTACTCTGTTTAGCAAGAAACAAAGTCAAAAGACTAACACTACCCCACTTCAAGACCTGAAGCTACAATGATGAAGATAGCATGACATTGGTAAAAAAAATAGACAAATAGAACAGAATGGAGTTCAAAAATAAACCCACACAAATATAGGCAACTGATCTTTGACAAAGAAACAAAAACAATTCAATGAAGAAATGATAGTCTTCTCAACAAATGGTTCTGGAATGACTGGACATCTAAATGCAAAAAGGTAAATAAATGAACATAGACACTGACCTTACACCTTTCACAAAAGTTAACTCAAAATAGACCATAGACCTAAACACAAAGTGCAAATCCATAAACTTCTAGACGGCAACATAGGAGAAAACCTGGTTGACCTTGCATTTGTTTGGTGTGAGGTCTTTTTTTTTTTTTGACTTTTAGTTTCGGTGGTGTGTGTGCATGTTTGTTATACAGGTGAATTGTGTGTCATGGGGTTTTAGTGTAGAGATTATTTCATCACCCAGGAGATAAGCATAGCACCTAATGCGTGGTTTTTTGATACTCACCCTCTTCTCACTCTTCACCCTCAAGGAGGCCCCAGGATCTACTCCAGGGCCTACTTTGTGCGTTCTCTTTGTGTCCATGTGTAGTCAATGTTTATCTCCCACATATAAGTAAGAACATGTGGCATTTGGCTTTCTATTCCTACATTAGTTTGCTTAAGATAATGGTCTCCAGCTCTATCCATGTTGCTGCCAAGGTCATGATCTCACTCTTTTTATGGCTGCGTAGTATTCCACGGTGTATATGCGGAACACTTTCTTTATCCAGGGTAGCATCGTGGGCATCTACATTGATTCCATGTCTTCGCTATTGTGAATAGTGCCATAATAAACATATGCACGCCTATGTCTTTATAGTAGAGCGATTTATATTCCTTTGGGTCTATATTCAAGAATGGGATTGCTGGGTCAAATGGTAGTTCTGTTCTAAGTTCTTTGAGAAATCACCAAACCGCCTTCCACAGTGGCTGAAGTAATTTACATTCCCACCAGCAGTCTATAAACATTCCCTTTTCTCTGTAACCTCGCCAGCATGGTGATGCATTTTTAGATACAATGCCAGAAACATGGGTTATTAAAAAATATTTAGATTTAACTAAAAATTGAGACTTTAAAAATATTTTAAAACTTAAAAACAAACAGGCGTGGTGGATCATACCTGTAATCTCATCACTTTGAGAGGTTGAGGCAGGCGGATCACCTGAGGTCAGGAGTTCGAGACCATCCTGGCCAACATGGTGAAACCCCGTCTCTACTAAAAATACAAACATTAGCTGGGCATGGTGGTGGGTGCCTGTAGCCAGCCAGTCGGGAGGCGGAGGCAGGAGAATTGCTTGAACCCGGGAGGCGAAGGTTGCAGTGAGCTGAGGTCACAACACTGCACTCTGGCCTGGGGACAGAGCGAGACTTTGTCTCAAAAAACAAAAACGCTTAAAAACACAAGAGTGTCGTTTAAAAAAATTCCCAGTTTCCATGGGCTCTTTATTTTATCTTCACATTCTAACAAAATCTGTTCCAAAAAGAAATAATGCCATAATCTATTAAACTACTTAATAAAGAAGGGACCTTTGACAAATGTGAATTAAGTAATAGAATGTACAGGGGATGGGTAGAGAGGAGAGAGGAATTCTTCAGGAGTTTCGTGAGGCCATAATCGTGAAGCATATTCTATATCATTTCAGCATGAAGATAGTTCATTACTTTTCTAATTATGTTTGATGTCCATGGAACTTATTTAATTCTGTTTCTAATTTCTCAAGAAGAGAAAATAAATCTTATTTGAAGTATATTATAGTTAACCCTAGATTGTAGACACATCTAAGGACAGCAATCAACAATGTACGGTCACTAGTGAAATGGCAGAAGACCTTGGGACACAACTGAAGAAACAGAGATGTTGGCACTAATGGGACCCCAGTGTCCTGTGCAGGACGGAGCGTGGCCTTTGGAAGCAGGAATCTGCAGGTTCCGTAGACACTTCTCTGTTATTACTGTGGTGCTGTGGTTACAGCGTGAATAAGAAAAAGTCCGTATCCTCACATAGCTGAATAAGGGAAGTTACCACAAATACAGTCTCATGACAGGATCATGCCAGGTGACACCATATAATTTTAAGAAAGACAAATCAGACTAAAGTACTAGAAAGTGACAGAATTTCCTACATTATCTCGTGTGCTTAGAAAAGGAATCGTTGAGAACGAAAACAGCTGAAAAGAGAACGTAAGTCAAGAAAAAGTCAGGAGAGGCGCAAAGCCACCGTCCAGGCTACCATGATAAAAAACTGTAGACTGGGTTGTTATAAGCAACAGCAACTTATTCTCACGGTTCTGAGGATGGGAAGTCCAGGGTCAAGGGCGGATCTGGTGTCTGGTGGGGTCCAGTCTCTGTCTCACAGATGATGTCTCTTTACTGTGTCCTCACGTGGTGGAAGAGGCAAATGAGCCCTTTGAGGCTTATTTTATAAGGGCACTAATGTCATCATGAGGGTTCCACTGTCATGGTCTCATCACCTCCCAGAAGCCCCACCTTTTAATTATTGCCTTGGGGGGGTCAGAATTTTAAAATATAAATTTTGAGGAGGGGACACAAACATTCAGGCCTAAGCAGGGGATAAAGAGTGAAGAAACGTAAACAAAAACACAGTATTTGTAACCGGCTTGGTCCTTGAAGTCCGAAGTGCATCTTGTGAAGGTGAGTAGCTGGAGAAGTAGGACCAAGATGGGCGAGGGCTGGACCACGTGCAGTGCTGTGCTGCTCAGCTAAGACCAAGGTGGGCGAGGGCTGGACCACGTGCAGTGCTGCGCTGCTCAGCTAAGACCGAGGTGGGCGAGGGCTGGACCACGTGCAGTGCTGCGCTGCTCAGCTGGGCTGAACGGGTTCTCTTTGTGTCTGAGTGAGCGTGGTCTCTAGAGACATTCTGCATGCGAGCTGCTGGTGGACATGGATCCGCAGCCAGTTTGTTTCCGGTTGGTTTTGAGGGTGTCACTGTGTTCTGGGTGCCAGTGCTGGGCACCCGGCCCCGTGCAGCTCTCGGCAGCTGTTGCTGGTCCACTCACCCATCACAGCGGTGTGGGCCAGCCCCTGCTCGTCGCTTCCACAGCTCCCACCAGACCCCCTCCTTCTGCTTCTCCGAGTCCTGGAAAGCTCATGCTCGGCGCCGTGGGAAGGGCAGAAGCTTTCCTTGCAGGTCAGCACAGCACCGAGGTGGAGGATGAGCGACAGAAGCCAGCTGCGGGCCGCAGCCCGTCCTTGCTCCCACCTACAGCCCTTTCCTCCCTGGCTGCCTGTCTGGCCGACGGGGTGACTTCAGACAGCACAGCTGGCCACTGCTCCACCAGCAAGAATGGCTGAGGAGCAAATCCTGATTCTTTGCCACTCGTAGCACTTCTGCCCGTCAAATCAGACCCTGACGGCCACAGACACGGGGACTCCCCGCGGTTCTAGAGAAGGGAGTCTTCGTACCGGCTCTGGGTTACGTGCAGCTGGTTCTTCTAACGAGTTCCATGTCAAGGCATCAGTAACCCTGCTTCTAGAGGCAGGCTACAGCACGCTGAGGGAAAACACGTCCTGAAGTGATCACTGCGATTCCCTGTGATCAAATGCGTACAGAAAGGAAGCCTTTGAGTTCCAAGGACTCTCTGCCTTGGAATATTTTAGTGAAAACAGAAAGTATAATAGGATTGATTAGTTCCTTCTAACGCACTGGAGAACTCAGAAAAAGAACATGAAGGGCTCAGGCTTTAATTTCTAACTCAAGGCCCAAATAAGAAACCTGGAAGCTTCTGTGACTGGCCTGAAAGAAGCCCTTGTCTGCTGTGGCTACAGGGCTGAAGTTCCTGAAAAGCAAACCGAGTCTAATCCTGTGGAGGATGGCCTCACAATAACATCTGAATTGTCCATCTTACTGGGTCTCCCACGTTCGAGCCTTGACTTGGGACGGGCACGGAGAAATTGGAAAGGGGCCTGTGGGCAGCTCTTGCTGAAGCTGAGGACTTCTGACCCAGTTCTGCCAGCAGAATCACTCTTTCCTATCTTAGCTGGAAAAGTCAATCTCCTCTTTCTTAAAGTCTGAAATGATCCTCCTCTGAGGTACTTACTTTTCCCGTAAGAGGCAGATGATTTTTATAAATAATTACCCCCATCACCTCTTATAGCTGCTACAGACCTGAGTCTCAGCAGCCCTGAAGTTGTGAAATATCACTTGCAAAGAGATGGGATACGCATCAAACAATTCATAATTTTGCCAATTTACATCAACTGAAATTTGTGGAATAAGAAAGAGCATGAAATCAGGTGGGAATAAAAAGCTGAATCAGACCAAATTTGCTGATAGGTATCCTCAGCTCAGTGTGTTATATTACTGCATGGCAATGGCTCTACCAATTTGCTGGACTGGTGGCTGAAATCTGGAGAAATAGCGGCCCACTTACAGGAATCTGGAACACCAGGACATCCTTGGTATACCAGAGAAGAAGGTATCCAAAGGCTGGAATGGATTCGTCACGTAAGAGCAGCTCCCCAACACCCCAGAAGATTCCCAGGATGGCCCAAAGGACACTTCCTTCACCAATGCAGTTAGGACCAGAGCTTTGAGGGGAGCCTTAGCATTCTTGAAGAGCTCTGTAGTAGCGATTCTATGTAGGCCAGAAATGACCATGAAAACCACTGCCATCAAAGTAGGCTTCCTGGATTCAGTGAGGATGATGGCGTTCCAGGATGACGGGGACCAAGTTGTGAACTTTAATCACCGAAGACAAGACGGACATGGTCACTGTGATGGACAGCAGAGCTCTTGCAGTAGCCAGAAGGGGCTGACTTGCTGAGCTCTTTAGGGGACAGCTGGTTGATTATGGTGTCCCTAGAAGTGCAATACATTGACAACCGCCTAAAGCCTGACTTCATTTGTTTAAGCTGAAAAGCTCTAGGTTTTGTGAACAGATGTTTGACTTAAATCACCACCAAAGAGTGCTGCAGACTCCCAGCAAATTTGTAGATTTGAACTAGTTCATAAAACCAGAGCCCTTGAATGAAGATGAACCTGCATCCCTTTGAGGAAGGACCATGCTACGTAGCCCAAGATGTATAGAAAGTATAATTGTCTCAGTCTTACCCAGAGGAATCCATAGCCATTTCCCTGAGGGCCTATGCTTTGGGAAAGGAGGAATAATCAGACTTTTTAGGTATCACTAAACATTGTCCGTAAATTACACTAACTTCTAGAGACACGTAACACCACTGTGCTCCACCAATCAGGAATAGAGGCTTCTGGAAGTCTGGTGATCAGTGAAGTTTTGGCTCAGGTCGCGCTCTCAGTGGGCCCAGTATGTCATCAGTGACATCATGGCCCTCTCCTCCATTCTGGAACGCATCATCGGAATGCATATACTCAGCAACAGTAGGGTCCCATATTGGTTCCCTGACCCATGAAGTAAGGGCCATTGCAGAAGGCTAAGTGGATGCCACTAGAACTATTTGTACAGGGAAAATAGTGAGCCAGCAGAGTCACCACATTCCTGTGAGACTGCGAAGATTTATGCTACCATCATGGACTTGAAGGACGGAGCCCCTAATATCAGTCCCTTGACGCTTTTAGGGGAAGGTCCGCACAAGGCAGCAGGTTGGTTCTGCTGGAACGCTTCCGTCGCGGAAGGTGTAGTGCGTTCGTTGGTCTCACCGGAATCTGCACTTCAGATGGTATTTTCCTTGCCTGCTCACAATGCTTTTGCCAAAGTACCAACAGGGATTTGTGGAATGCCTTATTCACCATCATAATATTTAATGCAATATGAAAGAACTCATTTTCAGCAAATGAAGTGGCCGTGGGCCCACACCATGGAATTCGTGGTTTTCACCATGTTCCCCATCACACTGAAGCAGCTCAGCTGGTAGAAGAATGAACCTGCCCATTACAGACCAACTGGGTGGTCACACCTTACGGGGCTGAGATCATGCCCTCCAGGGTGCAGAATGTGACGAACTTGTGACCTGTGTATAGTCTGTCTCCTCCGTAGCTGATATTCACAGCTGGAAATCCCGAGTTGGGAGAGCGTGTGTCCCCACTGCAGGCACTCCTAGCTATGTGCTAGCATGAAGGTTTTTGACATTCTCACAGCCTTGCACTCTGCTGCTCGAGAGATCTATGCTATGCAGCCATCAAAAACGATGCGTTCGTGTCCTTCATAAGGACGTGGATGAAGCTGGAAACCATCATTCTCAGCAAAGTGACACAGGAACAGAAAATCAAACACCGCATGTTCTCACTCGTAGGCGGGTGTTGAACCATGAGAACACGTGGACACAGGGAGGGGAGCATCACACACCGGGGTCTGTTGGGGGGAAATAGGGGAGGGACAGTGGGGGGTGGGGAGCTGGGGAGAGAGAGCACGGGGAGAAATGCCAGATATAGGTATGATGCCAGATGAGGAAGGCAGCAAACCACACTGCCATGTGTGTGCCTATGCAAGAGTCCTGCATGATCCGCACATGTACCCAGAGCCTAAAGTGCAATTTAAAAAAAGGCAATTGTGCACACAGCGTCTGCCCAGCCTAGTCCTGAACTCCTGGGTTCAAGCAATCTTCCCTCCTCAGCCTCCCAAAGTTCTGAGATCACAGGTGTGAGACACTGTGCCCAGCTGAATTTTATTTTAGAATAGAAAATAGCCTGAAAATATACCCATGTTTAATAATTATCTTAACGTGATAAAAATGTTTAAATTCTTTTGATACAGCTGTAGAATTCTGCCTCAAGATGCAATAGTTAGCCACAAATGTTCATAGAGAGATGCCTTCATCCTGTGCACGTGGGAAATATCCTGCAGAATTTAGGCTTCCTGATTTATAATTAGCACAAATATAAAATAAATCATTTGGCCCCAAGAAGAAACTGTTTATTATCACTAATAAAAGAAAACACACTTAGCCGCATACACCTGCTCCTCTTTTCCAGAAGCCAGCAGTCGCCACGGCATTTAAGGCACAAGGAATTTCAAATTGTTTTGCTGTCAGATAAAGAATGTTAATTGCTATTTTGTGGTTTAAGGTTCACAGCTTCTAAAAGAATACATTTAACTGCAATTAAGTATGTAGTTTTTCTTGCTTCTTGGATCCCTTAGATGCAAGTGGCCTTGGATTTCAAGGTCTCTCTACTGGAAAATCTTTCCCAGAGGAGCACATTCACTTGACATTGCTCTGCTCGTTCATCTCCTCAGCTTGGCCCTTAGCCCTGCCTGTCATCGAGCCCCTTGTGAGCAATGTGGCTGAAACTGAATATGACACAAATGCCAATGGCCCAGGGAATATGCCATCGAGCTATCGGCTGGAACCCAGGCACTCCCACGGGAACCGTCCTGGACCTGGGCGGCTGCATTCCGATGCTATTATTTCACACACCTCGGCTGCTTTGGGACCTGTCCCTGTTGATTTGGGTTTCCCTACGACAATTTCTCTCTGCCGGGCCCTGGATTTGGTGACCTGAGACTTTCTCAAGTTATAGTTTGGGGTTGGTACTTTGTCAATGACTGCCCGGGCACTAGGCCTGTGATCCACTACCGCCTTCCTCAGGCTGATTCTGGTCACGAACCTAACCGTTAGCCTTCTCCGGCACACCCGGCTCCTTCCTTGGGCATCAAACCCATGTGATAGCAATCAGCATCCTTTACCACGTGGGTTAACATTCTGTCTCCGCACACTCACTGAGCATTCTCTCTGGCTTCAAGGCTTCAAGTCATAACACTGAGCTCAACTTCAGTTAATCAGTGCTTGAAATGCCTTCTTCCCTTGTGATCAACAACTCTTTATATTTGCAGAGCATTGCGTTTTACAATATGTTTTCACATGTCTGTGTGAGGTTGGTGCACAACAGTTTATCATCTGTTCTAAAGATGATAGAAGAACCAAATTCTGAGAGTTAAATAATCTGTTTGAAGGGATAACCTAGTATTGGACAGGGTGAGGGCCAGGGCCCTAACTTTTTGCTTCGAGCCTTGCTCTTTCCAGGAAACCGTAGCTGCCCAGGTTGTAGTGGATTTTTGTGGGGTATTTTTTCTGGCTGCAGGAGCAATGCAGGACAATCGCAACTTAGATACTATGGATCAGAGGAGATGTTCTTCACACCGTCACTTATCACAAAAACCCTTTTAGGCCATGGTACTCAGGACCAGACAAGTGTATTCCCCCACGGTTCTGTTCAGTTGTTAGTATACTAAACAAAGAGCATTTGAAAATTTAAAGATGGAATTTAAATTTTCCAAAGGAATCTCAGGAGAAATAGCATCAAGGCAGACGACAGCCTTTGGAATAACAGACTCAGTTTGAATCCTGCTTCAGGAACTAGTGAGCTGTTTATCTCTTGCTGTTTAGGGTCAGTTTCCTCTCTTGTGAATCTGGAATGTTTAACACATAGTGCCTGGTACATATAAGGTGCCTAATCAGGGTTTGATAGGACAACATGTGAATGCTCGTAAACTAATGAAGAACGTGTGTCTTCAGGGGGAGGCTGCAGTGAAGACAGCGACGAATCACGAAGGGCACGTGCCAGCTGTTCCACCCGGTGACTCTCAGTGCCTCAGGTGACTCAGGGTGATCTCAGGATCTTACTCAAAATGCGGCAGGCAGAAAGCCTATTGTCTTCAATTCTAGGGTTAGGAAGAAGATCTAGCAATTATTTAACTTGGTTCTTTCCTTTTACAGGTAAACTTTATTACTAATGTTGGTAAGAGGCAGATAGAGGGAGTGGGGCAGTCAGCCCAGCTCCCACGTGGTGGGCACGCGTGGTCCTCAAGCTCTGTCCTCACCTGCAAGAGGTGTTCTTACAGCGTCACTGACCTCACCCTTGTCGGTCACTTTGACCCTGGCAATAGTCCTCTCTGTTCATGCAGAGAAGTTGTCATGCGTCTGTTGTTACCGGCTGTTCTGCTTTTTTCTCTGTACTCCTGTAATATCTCTGATAATATCCACCTCTAGATAAAATGGAAAGAGGAAAAAATACAGTGTCTGCTTTGCATAAGTGCCTGGTGCAGGCTCAGAGAGTCTATAGACAGTGAATGTTTCTGAGGGCAGCGGTGAGAATAGATGCACATGTTTCCCTTGTCTTGATGAGTGCCCCCTGATTTGCCCCTTCAGATTTCCTCAGACTGTCCCAAAGTACTCGTAACTACTCACAGAAGACAGGTGGTACGGCACATCGGACATGCTGGTAATGCCCGCAGGGTGCTTAGAAATTACTAATTACAGCATGCAATGGCTCGGGAAGCAGGTGCCGGAAACAGCCACATTTGGACCCACACACATCTGCTCATCCATGAGCTTGTTTTCAACACTGCCGAAATTTTCGAGATGAAAGCCGCAGCCTGGATGCCTTCAGGGACAGATGCTTTAGTTTTTCTTGCTTTCTTAGTGTAGTGCTTTGACTGCGTGCAGATGAGACTCTTAAAGAAAACTTAGCAAAATTATCTTTAAGAGAACAGCTCTGAAGAGGCTTGCTGAAAAATTCAGTGGCAAAATGGTAACAATATAAATGTTCAGAGTGAAAAAAAGATGGACTCTAAGATAAGCTAAATGTGCTGATTGCCAAACCTCTGTGTGGTTGAATATTATCATCCTACTTAAAATAATAACTTCTATCCAAGGCTACGGTATGGATAAAATGTGAAAATGTAAGTTAGAAAAACTTTGTGAAAGTTCTTTTAAGAACTCTTAGCATGGTATCTGTGTGGCTTCGTTTATCCCCAGCAATGCTCTTACCCCATATTACAGATGCCAAGATCAAACCCGGTGTTCCACAGCAGGTTACGCCAAAGCCAGGAGAAGATTGCAAGTCTCTTGACCCTTGGAGCTATGTGGTGAAATAAAGAAGACACGTTTTATATGTTCTCGATGCAAATTCCCTGCTGTGGGACACTAGCTGACGACTGACAGCGCATGCCACACACCATTTCCCTTTATTCATTCCAGGTTAGACGTGCTTGCCATGGAATCCAGGGTGGAGAAAGGTTGAAGACTGCAACGTAATGACACAAGTCAGGCCTTCGTAAAGTCACAGATGCAGAATTGTTAAGAAATAAAGACATAAACCCCAGAGGGATTGTGATAGTCATCTAATTATTTAATCCTTAAATGAATTCTTCAGAAGTTAATTAAACAATTGAGGAAAAAGAATACTTGTCCTGATGTCGATCTGGAGGAGAAAAGAAAAATGTCAATGAGATTTTTTAAAGTTCCGTATCCCTATCAAGTAGACAGTTTCAACACCTTAATTCTTGTCATCACAAAGGTACATTTAAATGACACAGTCCTTCCAGTCCCTCCCTTCTCTGGAGGAGGAGCGTGGGGAGGGGATCAGAACCCTCTTCTGCGCTCGTGGCCAGCGGCTGGCCTTGCACCTTGAGTAAGCCCGTGTTGCTCCCCTGCTGAGGGTACGCAAGCCAGAGAACACTACCTCAGACACCATCCGTCCTGGAACAAAGCAAAAGCAGGCTTCCCCCGCAGTCACATCTGAACACAGACAAAATGTGAGCCTGTTCCAAGCCGCGGACCCCAGAGACCCTGCGCTCCTGGACACTGCGAGTGAGGCCGCATCTTTGCCAGCACAGGTTCAGCCTGGGTCTGCCCCTTCCTCTTTCTGGATAAGATTCACTGTGGTAGCAAATGTAAATGCACCCCTGTTTCCTGAGAAGATCCAATCCAAAGACGGTCCGACCTCCTTACATCCCCCAACCCCAGATTACCAAGCACAAGTCACATCCGATAACACGTTCTTTCTAACACCCTCTTGCTGGGAAGCCCTATGATTCGACCTGATTTTTGATCTCTCTTTTTTAAATCGTAAACCCAACTAGTGCCCCTGGGGATGTTTCCCTGGGAGACGTTAACATCAGGACGAGGCTGGACAGAAGGCACACTGACAAGCTTCCGTTTCTTGACCTAGTAGTAGTTACATTAGTGTTCATGTAATAATTCATTAAAGCATACGTTTTCATTTTCCATACTTTCTTAACTCTGTGTAATATTTTGCAATGAAAATTACGTTTTAAAAACATGCATTGGATACAGAAATATGTTCTTAGCCCAGAATAAAATATTCCCTTTAGACAAGTTATTGGCTAAGATTATACACAAATATCAATAATTGAATTCTTTTTTAAATTCTAGAAGCACAAGTCCCCTATTTAGACATTAATAGTGTGAGGGAGAAAAAAGACAAGGAATAGACCCATGTTCCCAAATGGCGGTGATAGTTCATGTCCCTAAGGACTCTCTTGTCTTTGTCTTCTTTGGTCAAATGTACTTTAGTAAAGACTACCAAATTAATTAACACCAGCGGGTGAAGGGATGAGGGCACACGGTTGTTGAGATCAGCAAGGAAGACCCCGAGAGCCTTCTCCCTGGGTCTGTGCTGGTGGCACGTGGAAGCTCCGGTCCACCTCGGGGGTCGTGGGTTCAGCCTCAGGAGGCGTCGGTCGTAGGTGACCTGCGCTCCGGTGACTGTAACAGACCCACTGCCGATGGCCTGAGCTGAGAGGAGCTGCGCCAGGCGATGGGGACCTGTGCTCCGGTGACTGTAACAGACCCACTGCCGATGGCCTGAGCTGAGAGGAGCAGCTGGACCAGGCGATGAGGACCTGTGCTCCGGTGACTGTAGCAGACCCACTGCCGATGGCCTGAGCTGTGAGGAGGAGCTGCGCCAGGCGATGGGGACCTGTGCTCCGGTGACTGTAGCAGACCCACTGCCGATGGCCTGAGCTGTGAGGAGGAGCTGCGCCAGGCGATGGGGACCTGTGCTCCGGTGACTGTAGCAGACCCACTGCAGATGGCCTGAGCTGAGAGGAGGAGCTGCGCCAGGCGATGGGGACCTGTGCTCCGGTGACTGTAACAGACCCACTGCAGATGGCCTGAGCTGAGAGGAGCTGCGCCAGGTGATGGGGACCTGTGCTCTGGTGACTGTAACAGACCCACTGCAGATGGCCTCACCTGAGAGGAGCAGCTGCGCCAGGCGGTGGGGACCTGTGCTCCGGTGACTGTAGCAGACCCACTGCCGATGGCCTGAG
>PVKP010039397.1:9926-20277 GCA_004027715.1 Plecturocebus donacophilus
TTTTTTTTTTTTTTTTGAGACTGAGTCTCCCTCTGTCACCCAGACTGGAGTGCAGTGGCACAATCTCAGCTCACTGCAACCTCCGCCTCCTGGGGTTCAAGCAGTTCTCCTGACTCAGCCTCCCAAGTAGCTGGGATTACAGGTGCCCACCACCATGCCTGGCTAATTTTTTGTATTTTTAGTAGAGATGGGGTTTCACCATGGTGGCCAGGCTGGTCTCAAACTCCTGACCTCAGTGATCTGCCCGCCTTGGCCTCCCAAAGTGCTGGGATTACAGGTGTGAGCCACTGCGCCCGGACAGTCTCTAACTTCTTTTGAGGACACCCGGGATTATTATTCTCTGCTCTGCACTGCTTGAGAAGCAGAGTAGAGCGGGTATAATTTGCTCACGTTCTCAGTCCTGGCGTCGAGAGTGGAACCCAGGAGTCTGTCTCTGGAGGCTGCGCTTTCAGGACTGTAGGTTTCAGGGGCTCACCTTTCATCCCACACATTTTCATGAGCAGCTCCTCTGTGCTCGGTCTGCTGAGGGCACGAGGACGCAGCAGGGAACTAAATGGGGAGAGATCCCTGCCCTGGATGAGCAGGAGGTGCTAGTGGAGACAGCTGGGCAGTAAGCCACAAACAGGATAACTCAAGTGAGTTACATCCGAGCTGAGTGCTAGAAACAAATGACCTAAAAGGAGAATTGTGAAATCAGGGGAGGGCTCCCTTTTCTTTTTTTTTTTTTTTTTTTGAGACAGAGTCTTGCTCTGTCACCCAGGCTGGAGTTCAGTGGCCCAATCTCGGCTCACTGCAAGCTTCACCTCAGGGGTTCAAGTGATGATTCTCTTGCCTCAGCCTCATGAGTAGCTGGGACTACAGGTGTGCGCCACCACGCCCAGCTTTTTTTTTTTTTTTTTTTTTTTAATTTTTTTTGAGATAGAGTTTTGCTCTTGTTGCCCAGGCTGGGGTGCAATGGCGCGATCTCGGCTCACCGCAACCCCGCAACCTCCACCTCCCAGGTTCAAGCCATTCTTCTGCCTCAGCCTCCTAAGTAGCTGGGATTACAGGCGTGCACCACCACTCCTGGCTAATTTTTTATATTTTTAGTAGAGATGGGGTTTCTCCGTGCTGGTCAGGCTGGTCTCAAACTCCAGACCTCAGGTGATCCGCCCACCTCGGCCTCCCAAAGTGTTGGGATTACAGGCGTGAGCCACTGCACCCTGCCTAATTTTTTGTATTTTTAGAAGAGACAGGGTTTCACCGTGTTAGCCAGGATGGTCTTGATCTCCTGATCTCGAGATCTGCCCACCTCGCCCTCCCAAAGTGCTGGGATTACAGGCCTGAGCCAGCACTCCCGGCTGGGTCCTGTTTTTAGTAGGCTGGCCAGGAAAGGCCTTATTGATGTTTAATCACAGTCAGCTCAGAATTTCTCCTTCCTCGACTACCCCAATTTTCTGATCTCAGCTCTAGGATAGAGATGGGTCAGGGTGGCTTCTCCAGCCAGGCAAAGACCCTGAATTCACAATTGAAAAAAAAAAATGAGGGACTGAGTCAAAGAGAAGGAGAGCATTCAGGTAGAGGCAACAGCTTGTGCAAAGGCCCTGTGGCTGCCCCATGCCTGGTACAGGAGCAGCAAGGAGGAATGGTGAGAGCGAGAGAGGGAGAAAGAGGGAGGAGGTGAGATGTGAGGACAGGGAGACGACAGGGGGCTGTTGTGTAGGGCCTTTTAGGCCAAGGGAAGGACTTGGCATTTACTCCTAGTGAGGTGGGAGCCATGGAGGGTTCTAAGCAGAGGAAGGACATGCCCTGGCTCAGGTGTCCTCAGGCGCCCTCTGGTGGCTGTGGGAAAACAGTGTCACTGACACATTGGACCCCAGATTAAGAGGTGACTAGGCTGGTCCCAGCCAACGATAATGGACCAGGGTGGACCACGTGGGCCCCTGGAGGTGACTGGCCATGGTGGGCACAGGAGGTGAGGAGTTGTTGCCCATCTGGATGGGTTCTGAAGGTGAAGGCCAGTGAATGTCCTTATGGATTAGAAGTGGGTTTAGAGACTGGGGCCAGGCATGTTGGCGCATGCCTGTAATCTCAGCACTTCAGAAGGCCAAGGCGGCCAGATCACTTGAAGCCAGGGGTTCGAGACCAGCCTGACCACATGGTGAAACCCCGTCTCTACTAAAAATAGAAGAAAAAAAAAGTAGTTGTGCTTGGTGCTTCACACCTGTAATCCCAGCTACTTGGGAGGCTGAGGCAGGAGAACCACTTGAGCCCGAGAGGCAGAGGTTGCAGTGAGTAAAGATCGCACTACTGCACTCCAGCCTGGGCGACAGAGCAAGACTCCACTTCAAGAAATTAATAAGAATAATAGAGACTGGGTGTGGTGGCTCCTGCCTATAATCCTAGCACTTTGAGAGGCCAAGAAGGGCGAGTTGCTTGAGCCCAGGAGTTTGAGACCAGCCTGGGCAACACAGTGAAACCCCATCTCTGCAAAAGATTTAAAAATAAGCCAGGCACAAATGGCCGGGCATAGCAGCTCATGCCTGTAATCCCAGCACTTTGGGAGGCCGAGGCAGGTGGATTACCCAAGGTCGGGAGTTCGAAACCAGCCTGGCCAACATGGTGAAACCCTGTCTCTACTAAAAATACAAACATGAGCTGGATGTGGTGGCATGTGTCTGTAGTCCCAGCTATTCCAGAGGCTGAGGCAAGAGAATCGCTTGAACCCAGGAGGCGGAGGTTGCAGTGACCTTAGATCATGCACTCCAGCTTTGGCAACAGAGTGACACTTCGTCTCAAAAAATAAATAAATAAATAAATAAGCAAGCCAGGCGCTTGGTGTGCACCTGTGGTCCCAGCTACTTGGGAGGCTGAGGTGGGAGGATTCCTTGAGCGCAGAAGGCAGAGGCTGCAGTGAGCTGTGATCACGGCACTGCACTCCAGCCTGAGAATCAGAGCGAGACCTTGTCTCAAAAAACAAAAAAGAAAACGAAAACAAACAAACAAAAAACCCTTAATCATTTCCGTTCATTCATATATTCATTGAACAAATATTTAAATATTTTTTGATTAAAAATTATTTTTTGGTTGGGTGCACTGGCTCATGCCTATAATCCCTGCACTTTCGGAGGTGGGTGGATCATTTGAGGTCAAGAGTTTGAGACCAGCCTGGCCAACATGGCAAAACCCGTCTCTACCAAAAATACAAAAATTAGCCGGGTGCAGTGGCACATGCCTGTAATCCCAGCTACTCGGGAGGCTGAGGCAGGATCATCATTTGAACCCAGGAGGTGGAGGTTGCAGTGAGCTGAGATCACACCACTGCAGTCCAGCCTGAGTGGCAAGAGTGAGACTCTATATCGAAAAGAATTTTTTTGTTTGTTTTAAATGGAAGTAGGTTCAGAGAAAGAGCTGGTGGAGGAGCTGGCAGAGTTACACCCGGGGATAGGGCCAGGGCCAGCCTCACTGGAGTTCAGAGAGGACTCTTTCCATCTCAGGGTTTCTGGGGATAGCCTCATAGCACCTGGAGCTCCCAAACCGACAACCTGGCCCCTCTCCACTCTCATCTTGGAGGTGGCATCTGTCCCAACACCCTGCACCCAACCAGACAGAAGGAAGAAAAAAGGAGGAAACCCCAAATGTGGCTGAACATCAATTCTGCAATAGCTGAGGAGCTGAGACTGCATTTGCCACAGTATGTCCAGATTCCAGGCCTGACCAAAAAAGGAGGTCAATTTATAGGAGTGGAATATTCCTTATTTGCCTACCTGGAACCCATGTAAATTGCACCCATTGACCAGGCGCGATGGCTCACGCCTGTAATCCCAGCACTTTGGGAAGCCGAAGCGGGCAGATCACGAGGTCAGGAGTTTGAGACCAACCTGGCCAACACGGTGAAACCCCATCTCTACTAAAATACAAAAAATTAGCTGGGCTTGGTGGTGCAAGCCTGTAATCCCAGCTACTCAGGAGGCTGAGGCAGGAGAATCGCTTGAACCCAGGAGGCGAAGGTTGCAGTGAGCTAAGATTATGCCACTACACTGCAACCTGGGCGACAGAGCAAGACTCTGTCTCAAAAAAAAAAAAAAATTTCTACGTTCAGGGGCCAAGCCAATGCCACCTCCACAGCGCAGGGGAGAGGGGACCAGGTGACATTCCTGAGAGCCGTCTGGAGCTGGGAAGGCGAGGAATGCGTGGGATTGGGGTCTGGAGTCTTTCCTTTCCTCTTTCTTCTCATCAGGAAGAGCCCCTTCTCCTCCCCTTTCAGCCCCACCCTAAATGACTGTGTGTGTGTGTGTGTGTGTGTGTGTGTGTGCGCGCTCATCAGCCTCTAGGGCACATACGCGTCCACACCCCACATCTTCCCTGTCTGCCTGCACACCTGTTCACACCCTGATGCTGTGTCTGCATGTGTGTGTGGCTTTTCAGGGCTCTCCTTTTGGCGCCCCCAGATGCACCTCCTTTTCTTTCTGGGAAAATCTCGTATTCTCCTCCAGCCCGTACTTTGTAGTCTGCAAAAAGCAGATCAAACACCTTTCTGGGAAACTCCATCCAGGCGCGTCACCGCTCAGCCTTTCCTGGGTTAGCGCAGTCCTGCTACAATTTCTCTCTCTGCCCACCTATTTGTAGATCTGAAACCTTAAGGCCAGGGATGGGCCGGGGCGGCTCCCTCAGCCAGGCAGAGCCTCTGAATTCACACTCACCATTGCCACGGGAGGCTCCTGCAGTGCCACCGGCATCGCTCTGTTCACCACCTAAGAAGCGAGAGGCTGAGGACACAGCCTCTATTATGCCGGGGGTCCCCAGAGCTGCCGTCCCAGGGGCTCCCAGAACACTAACAAGTCCCACGGAGCTCAGGCAGGTGGCGCCCTCAGGGGTTTTTCCCTCCGGGAAACTCAAGACCCATGGGGCAGCTTCCTCAGCCCACAGGCCCTGAACACATACGTTATAGTGAACCCCAAGTTTCTCTTCAAAGAATCAGTATGTCAGTATGTTCAGCTCTCTTATTCTTTAATTCTGTATTTTAAAGCTTAACTTCCTTGTAATTCCAGTAAGTAACCTTCTCCACCGGTTCTAATCAGTAGTTCACGTCTGTTTCCCCCGGCTCCCAGCTCCATTCTGACTCACCGTGATCACCTGCTCCAGGCACCTGCTCCGGTCACCTTCTTCGACCTAGGTCACCCCTGCTCTGACCCGCCTGTAACCGTCCTTCCCTCCAAAACACCCACCCTGCCTCTCCAGCTCGGACCCCTGCTGTCCTTAAAATAGCAATCGGGATTAGTCTAGCTTGTGTGGTCTTACCCTAGCCAATAGGGGAACGACACAGCAGTAGGGGTGACCCCCGTCAGGCATAAGTACCCCTTCCCGCCTTGTCCAAGAGTACAGCCACCATTGCTCCATCCATGAGCCACACCCTTCTATAGAAGTAAACTGCCTTGCTGAGAGGATTTATCTTCCACTGCTATTTCTATTGTGGCATCGAAATTTTACTTGTAACACACAGAGTGGGAAAAGGATTCATTATCATTTCTCTTTGTGGATGACAGTGAGAAACACACTCTTCACTGCATCAATGCTCCCAGTACTCACCCATGCTAGGCAAGGCTGCTTCCTTAAGGAAATGCAGCCCCAGGCCCCGCCCTCAAGAGAGGGGGGAAGAAGCGGATCACTTGATGTTGTCCTACCAGTAGGACCCAGGCTTCACATATCTTGGTGGCCTCAGCCTTCTCCATCTCTCCTTCCCTAGACTGTTAATCACCAAATCAGCATTCTTCTTCTCCAAATTCTCTTTATCCCCTCACCTCCACCCCAACTCAGAACTGCATTATTCTAACCTGTTGCAAGGACCTGCAGTGTCAACTCCCTCAAGTTTGACTCTGCACTGACCACCAGGACAGAAAACTGGGGCTGTGTTCCTCCTCTACTCAAGCACCTTCCATGGCTCCCAATTGTCCTCAGAGTAAAGTTTAAAATTCCTCCATCTTCACATCCAGGACCCTTGTGATATGACCCCTGCCACCTTCTCTACTTCTAAATCCAGCCATTGCTCCATTCATAATGACACTCACACATTTATTAAATTACAACAAGGAAGAAAATCCCTCCTCTGGAACTCCTACTTTAGGCAAACTCCTACTTTTCCTAAAACACATCTCTAGCATCACCTCCTCCAGGAAGCCTTCAAAAGAACTTCCAAGCTAGTCATATGCAGTATCTGGGCTACCAGAGGTCCTGGGTTTTCTCTTCATATTGTCTGTGTTCCTCTGTGTCTCCTGTTAGGCTGTGAGATGTCTTGGACCTGGCCTCATATTATTCCTTTCTCCAGGAGCATTAAATTTAGATGATAAATTCCCTCTTTGCAATGCTCCTTTCTCTTCCTTTCTGTGTGTGTGTGTGCGTGTGTGTGTGTGTGAGAGAGAGAGAGAGAGAGACAACAAGAGTTTTACTCTTGTTGCCCAGGATGGAGTGCGATGGTGTAATTTCGGCTCACCGTAGCCTCTGCCTCCCAGGTTCAAGTGATTCTCCTGCCTCAGCCACCTGAGTAGCTGGGATTACAGGCATGCACCACCATGCCCATCTAATTTTTTGTATTTTTTTAAAATAGAGAAGGGGTTTCTCCATGTTGGTCAGGCTGGTCTTAAACTCTTGACAACAGGTGATCCGCCTGCCTCAGCCTCCCAAAGTGCTGGGATTAAGGTGTGAGCCACTGCACCCAACTCTCTTTCTTTTCATGGTATATGCTCTTTAACCACTCTTCCTTAGTCTCCTCCTTTTCTGACCCCTAATATGATAATTCCCCAGGGCTCAGTTCTAGCCCTTCTTATCTCTCCCCAGCTGATGAGTACAGACTCATGATTCTGTGTACCTACTCTATGCCAATAAGCCTGTCAAAGTTTGGGTTCCCCCAGGTATAGACTCGGAGACAAGGATTCTAGTGGGACTAAGTTTATTTGGGAGGTGATCCCAGATCTGAAGAAGTGAAAGTAGGAAGAGAAGGAATTTCATAAAGCTTGTGCAATCAAGTAAGTTATCCTTGTAAGCAATTGGGGTCAATCCCACTGGGAACCTCTAGGTGGCAGCATGGAACATTCACCTCAGAGGGGTGAGGGAGCTGAGGTA
Source organism: Plecturocebus donacophilus (assembly GCA_004027715.1). Lineage (NCBI taxonomy): Eukaryota > Metazoa > Chordata > Mammalia > Primates > Pitheciidae > Plecturocebus > Plecturocebus donacophilus. The sequence goes on from PVKP010039397.1 coordinate 17,025, forward strand.
TGTATACACCTACTCCAGTTGGTCATTGTTGAGGGGTGCACCTGAGTGCATTAATTATCCAGCACTCCTGACCTGCTGTACATGTGGATGGAGTAAGCTTTGGTGTCCAGAGAAAGCCCTCAGACAAATAGATGCAAACACTGGGTGTTGGAAATCAGGCCAATGCCCAGTGAAGTGGTCAGAGCAAGTGGATGTGAGCAGGGGGTTGCGTATGGTTTGTCCACTTCATTTCTGACCATTCTTTGTCACTCTCTGTACGTTTGCTATTCTGTTATTGAACCAGCTCATGGCTCCAACCTTGTCTCTCCTCTCTCTGATTAGTACAATTATATGATTTTAAATATCATTTCCATACCAATATTCCCCAAATCTACATCCTAGATCAGCCATCCACCCTGAGCTTCAGATGCATAAATCCAACAATCAGTCATCAACCAATGTGAAGTGAGATGTCAGCAAAAATGTAAGAGTAAGGACCCCCATAAATTATGTCCTCCATAAAGCAATGAAAAGCTAGAAAAACTTGTTAGACTATTTCTTTTCTTTTTTTTTTTTTTTTTTTTTTTTTTTTTTTTTTTTTTTTTTTTTTTTTTTTTTTTTTTTTTTTTTTTTTTTTTTTTTTTTTTTTGAGACAGAGTCTCACTCTGTCAGCTCACTGCAACCTTGGCCTCCCAGGTTCAAGCGATTCTTCTGCCTCAGCCTCCAGAGTAGCTGGCATTACAGGTACATGCCACCACGTCCGGTTAATTTTTTGCATTTTTAGTAGAGACAGGGTTTCACTGTGTTAGCCAAGCTGGTCTTGATCTCCTGACCTTGTGATTCGCCTGCCTTGACCTCCCAAAGTTCTGAGATTACAGGCATGAGCCGCCGCACCTGGCCATAAGTTTTTGAGAATTCTAGAAATTAACTAAAAGTTTGCAGCAACTCTGAGAGCACGTATTCAAAAAAACTACTGAATATAGTGAGAACAGCATACTAGTCGGCATTTTAACATCTCTGGTTCTATCCACCACTCTCCAGCTCAATGATCATCTTGAAAAATAGCAGCCCAAACTCTGGTGCAGCCTGACATCCCCCAGAGAAAGCAAAACAGAGATAAAGCCCCTTCAAGTCTCATTCCAAAATAATTGTCATTATTTTTCTTGTTTTTATTTATTTATTTTTTTTGAGATGGAATCTCTCTCTGTTGCCCAGGCTGGAGTGCGGTGGTGTTATCTCAGCTCACTGCAACCTCCGCCTCCCGGGTTGAAGCAATTCTCCTGCCTCAGCCTCCTGAGTAGCTGGGATTACAGGCACCTGCCACCATGCCTGGCTAATTTTTATATTTTTGGTAGAGATGGGGTTTCACCATGTTGGTCAGTCTGGTCTCAAACTCCTGACCTCAAAGGATCTGCCCACCTCGTCCTCCCAAAGTGCTGGGATTACAGGCGTGAGCCACCTTGCCTGGCTAATTTTTGTATTTTTAGTAGAGAGGGGGTTTCCCCATGTTGGCCAGTCTGGTCTTGAACCCCTGACATCAAATGATCCGCCCACCTTGGCCTCCCAAAGTGCTAGAATTACATGTGTGAGCTACCGCACCTGGCCAAGAATTGTCATTATTTACCATGCTAGTGGTTCCCTGCAAGATCCCACTTGCAGAGCTCTCTATATTTCACCTGGCTCTGAGATAAACCAGGGCAAAACTTTCTACCTGGGAGTCCTTTGTTGACAACAACTGTGGGAAAGTACTTTAGCTTCATGGATGCCTGAGGCAATGAGTAACAGTTGAGACAACTAGACTAAACCAAAAGCTAGGGAATAAGCTGTCTAATAGAGGCTTTGAAAAGCTCAGATACAGCTAGGCATGGTGGCTCACACCTGTAATCCTAGCACTTTAGGAGGCCGAGATGGGTGGATCACAAGGTCAGGAGTTCAAGACCAGCCTGGCCAAGATGGTGAAACCCCATCTCTACTAAAAACTACAAAAGTTAGCTGGGTGTGGTGGCATGCTGCTGTAATCCCAGCTACTCAGGAGGCTAAGGCAGGAGAATCACTTGAACCGGGGCAGCAGAAGTTGCAGTGAGCCAAGATGGCACCACTGCACTCCAGCCTGGGCAACAGAGTGAGACTCTGTGTCAAGAAAAGAAAAGAAAAGAAAAAAAGAAAAGAAAAGAAAAAGTCAGATATATTCCTGGGAATCTGAAAGGCCACACAACTGTCAACTGCCTGGTTTCATATTAAAAGTCTGCCTTCATGGCCAGGCGCGGTGGCTTACGCTTGTAATCCCAGCACTTTGGGAGGCCGAGGCAGGTGGATCAAAAGGTCAGGAGTTTGAGACCAGCATGGTCAATATGGTGAAACCCTGTCTCTACTAAAAATACAAAAATTAGTTGGGTGTGGTGGTGCACGCACCTGTAGTCCCTGCTACTCAGGAGGCTGAGGCAAGAGAATTGCTTGAACCTAGGAGCCAGAGGTTGCAGTGAGTCGAGATCACGCACTGCACTCGCCTGGGCAACAGAGCAGGACTCCGTTCCAAGAGCTAAGGGAAATCATGTCTAAAGAACTAAAGGAAAGTATGAGAATGATGTCTCACCATATAGAGAATATCGATAAAGACATAAAAATTATTTTTTAATTAAAGAAACAAAACATAAATTATGGAGTTAAAAGTTACCATGGCCAGGTGCGGTGGCTCATACCTGTAATCCCAGCACTTTGGGAAGCTGAGGTGGGCAGATCACCTGAGGTCGGGAGTTTGAGAATAGCCTGACCAACATGAAGAAACTCCATCTCTACTAAAAATACAAAATTTAGCTGGGTGTGGTGGGTGCATGCCTGTAATCCCAGCTACTCTGGAGGCTGAGGCAGGAGACTCGCTTCAATTTGGGAGGCAGAGGTTCTGATGAGCCGAGATCGCACCAGTGCCCTCTTGCCTGGGCAACAAGAGCGAAACTCCGTCAAAGAAGAAGAAGAGGAGGAGGAGAAGGAGGAGGATGGAAAGATTGGTAGATGGATAGAAAGATACATAAATGATAGATAATAGAGGATAGATATAGATAGATAACAATTAGATTGGAGAGAGATCCAAGATGGCCGACCACCAGCAGCTCGGGATTGTAGCTCCCAGAGAAAGCACACAGAACGAGAGGACGCCACATTTTCAGACGAATTTTTGTTGCCTACGGACTAGGATTCCCAGCGGAGGAGCCCCACGGGTCCCCAGCGTGACTCTTGTGCCTGGCGTGCCGGTTTTGCCGGCGGTTCTCGGTGCAGA
>PVKP010039398.1:0-20176 GCA_004027715.1 Plecturocebus donacophilus
TCTGGGTGACAGAGCGAGACTCAGTCTCAAAAAAAAAAAAAATTTAAAAAACAACTGGAGTTCTGAGTTGTCTACACATGTGCGGAGACTCGAACAGCTGGGGGAGGTGAGGCCTTCTTGGGTCTCTGGGCTCCCTGGTTTCTCTGGGATCAAAGGTGGGGACAGAGTGCAGTGAAAAGCAGCCAAATCCAGGGATAGCCCAGCCTTTTGGGCAGTCAGCAAATGTTTATTAGACACCCATGGCAGGCTGCAAGTCTGAACTTTAGTCATGTTTTCTTTAGTGCATGCAATTTCCTTACACTGTTTTTGGTTTCATTTTCATTTCTCAGTGAAGGAAATTATCTATAGAAATTGACAAGGGCCAGGTGCTGTGGCTGTCTGTAATCCCAGCACTTTGGGAGGCTAAGGCAAGCAGGTCACTTGAGTTCAGGAATTTGAGGCCACCCAGACCAACATGCTGACACCCAGTCTTGGCCGGGCGCGGTGGCTCACGCCTGTAATCCCAGCACTTTGGGAGGCCAAGGTGGGAGGATCACCTGAAGTTAGGAGTTTGAAACCAGCCTGGCCAACATGGAAACCTGACCAATATGGTGAAACCCCATCTCTACCAAAAATACAAAAAAGGAAAATTAGCTAGGCATGCTGGCATGTGACTATAGTCCCTGCTAATTGGGAAGCTGAAACAGGAGATTCCCTTGAACCTGGGAGGTGGATGTTGCAGTAAGCGGAGGTTGCAGTGAGCCAAGATCGCACCATTGCACCCAAGCCTGGGCAACAGAGTGAGATTCTGTCTCAAAAAAATAAAAATAAACTCAGAAAAAATAAGTAACATATTCTTAGAGTTCAAAAACCAAGTCAGGTATGGTGATGCACACCTGTAATCCCCGCTACTCAGGAGGCTGAGGTAGGTGAATCATTTGAGCTTAAGAGTTCGAGACCAGCCCAGGCAACAAAGTGAGATCCCACCTCAAAAAACAAAAAGCCTGGGTTCGGTGGCTCCTGTCTGTAATCCCAGCAGTTTGGGAGGTCAAGGCAGGTGCATCACTTGAGGTCAGGAGTTCAAGATCAGCCTGGCCAACATGGTGAAACCCCATCTCTACCATAAAAATACAAAAATTAGCTCGGTGTGGTAGCACACATCTGTAGTCCCAGTGACTCGGGAGGCTGAGGTGGGAAGATCGTTTGAGCCCAGAAATTTAAGGCAGTAGTGAGCTATAATCGTGCCACTGCACTCCAGCCTGAGCAACGAAGCAAAACCCTGTCTTAAAAGCAAAAACAGGTCTGGTGCGGTAGCTCACACACCTGTAATCCCAGCACTGTGGGAGGCTGAGATGGGTGGATGATGTAAGGTCAAGAGTTTGAGACCAGCTTGGCCAACATGGAGAACCCTCATCTATACTAACAATACAAAAATTCCAGCCTGATCAGCATCGTGAAACCCCGTATCTACTAAAAATAAATACAAGGCTGGGCGCGGTGGCTCACGCCTGTAATCCCAGCACTTTGGGAGGCCAAGGTGGGAGGATCACCTGAAGTTAGGAGTTTGAAACCAGCCTGGCCAACATGGAGAAACTCCATCTCTACTAAAAATACAAAAAAATGGCCAGGCGCGGTGGCTCACACCTGTAATCCCAGCACTTTGGGAGGCCAAGGCGGGTGGATTGCTTGAGGTCAGGAGTTCGAGACCAGCCTGGCCAACACGGTGAAATCCTATCTCTATTAAACAAAAAAAACACACAAAAATTAGCCAGGCATGATGGCAGGTGCCTGTAGTCCCAGCTACTGGGGAGGCTGAGGCAGGAGAATCACATGAATCTGGGAGGCAGAGTTTGCAGTGAGCCCAGATCGCGCCACTGCACTGCAGCCTGGGTGACAGAGTGAGACTCTGTCTCAAGAAACAAAAACAAAAAACAAATGATACTGCAGGGTACACCATCTATTGAGTCTTTGCCCATTTCCCTGAGTCCTGATGACATGCCTGGCATGTAGTATTAACTCATTTAATAGTCACAGTGTATGCGGTTCCTATTATTCAGATCCCCAGTTAGCAGATGAGGAAGCTGAGACTCTGAGCAGCAGTGGTGTTACTTGTCCCCTGGGTCCTGCTTGGTGAGGGGTGGAGGCGACTCAGGAGTCATCCGTCCCACTGTCGCCCTCTGCAGGTGGCCAAACAAGAGGAGTTCTTCAACCTGTCCCACTGCCAACTGGTGACCCTCATCAGCAGGGACGACCTGAACGTGCGCTGCGAGTCCGAGGTCTTCCACGCCTGCATCAACTGGGTCAAGTACGACTGCGAGCAGCGGCGCTTCTATGTCCAGGCGCTGCTGCGGGCCGTGCGCTGCCACTCGCTGACGCCGAACTTCCTGCAGATGCAGCTGCAGAAGTGTGAGATCCTGCAGTCGGACTCCCGCTGCAAGGACTACCTGGTCAAGATCTTCGAGGAGCTCACCCTGCACAAGCCCACGCAGATGATGCCCTGCCGGGCGCCCAAGGTGGGCCGCCTGATCTACACCGCGGGTGGCTACTTCCGACAGTCACTCAGCTACCTGGAGGCTTACAACCCTAGTGACGGCACCTGGCTCCGGTTGGCGGACCTGCAGGTGCCACGGAGTGGCCTGGCCGGCTGCGTGGTGGGCGGGCTGTTGTACGCTGTGGGCGGCCGGAACAACTCCCCTGACGGCAACACCGACTCCAGCGCCCTGGACTGCTACAACCCCATGACCAATCAGTGGTCGCCCTGTGCTCCCATGAGTGTGCCCCGCAATCGCATCGGGGTGGGGGTCATCGATGGGCACATCTATGCCGTCGGTGGCTCCCATGGCTGCATCCACCACAACAGTGTGGAGAGGTGAGTGGCATGGCCGGTGTGGGCTCTGAGGCTCCTGCTCCTGGCAGGTCCCAAGATGCTGAGACTCAGGGATTCTTCCTGCGGCTGAGTGTCTGTCTCCTCTTTTTGTCTGCAGGGAGTGGAGGCCTCAGGATGAAGCTAAGTTCCTGAGAGAGTTCTAGTCAGTGACCTTGGATTCTGTGCCTGGGGCTGGGAAATTGCTTAGGGGACTGACACAAACCCATATGGTTTCCTTTGTATAGATTTGGAAAAAGTTCCATCAGTTTGAAATAGTTGAGCCAGGCACCGTGGCTCACACCTGTAATCCAGGACTTTGGGAGGCTGAGGTGGGAGGATTGCTTGAGCCCAGGAGACTAGCCTGGGCAATATAGTGAGACCTTGTCCCTACCAAAAAAAAAAAAATTTCTTTTTTTTGAGACAGTGTCTTGCTTTGCTATCCAGGCTGGAGTGCACTGGTGCCATCTTGGGTCACTGCAGCCTCCACCTTCCAGGTTCAAGTGACTCTCCTGCCTCAGCCTCCCTGAGTAGCTGGGACTACAGGTACCTGCCACCATGCCTGGCTAATTTTTGTATTTTTTGTAGAGATGGGGTTTTGCCATGTTGGCCAGGCTGGTCTTGAACTCCTGTCCTGAAGGGATTCTCCCACCTCGGCCTCCCAAAGTGCTGGGATTACAAATGTGAGCCACTAGGCCGGAACTGAAGGACTCTGAGCATCAGAGAGTGATGCTGACTGTGCCACTTCTCCTTTTTGAGATGGTATCTTGTCATCTGTGAAGTGGGGTATCTGGCTGAGCCCTTAGGGGTCCATCAGATGTGTTTTTGAACTTCAGCAGTTGATGGCTAGGAGGCTCAGTTTCTTCATCTGGAAAATTGAGCTGCTGATACCTCAGTCCTTGGAGAATGGCTGCAAGCACTGGTGTTTGAGGGTAGGTGGGCACAGTGGCGTGCACCTATAGTCCCAGCTACTCAGGAGGCCAAGCCAGGAGAATCCCTGGAGCCCAAGAGTTTGAAGCTGCAGGCTGAGCGTGGTGGCTCATGCCTGTAATCCCAGCACTTTGGGAGGTCGAGGCAGGTGGATCACTTGAGGTTAGGAGTTTGAGACCAGCCTGGCCAACATGGCAAAACCCCATTTCTACTAAAAATACAAAAATCAGGCTAGGCGCGGTGGCTCACACTTGTAATCCCCACACTTTGGGAAGCCAAGGCAGGTGGATCATGAGGTCAGGAGATCAAGACCAGCCTGGCTAACACAGTGAAACCCCATCTCTACTAAAAATATAAAATTAGCTGGGCATTGTGGTGGACACCTGTAATCCCAGCTACTTGGAAGGCTGAGGCAGCAGAATCGCTTGAACCTGGGAAGTGGAGGTTGCAGTGAGCCAAGATCGTGCCACTGTACTCCAGCACCAGGGTGATAGAGCAAGACTCCATCTCAGGAAAAAAAAAAAAAAAAAAAATTAGCCTGACAGGTGGTAGGTGCCTGTAATCCCAGCTACTAGGGAGGCTGAGGCTGGAGAATCACTTGAACCCAGGAGGCGGAGGTCGCAGTGAGCTGAGATCGTGCTATTGCACTTCAGCCTGGGTGACGAGCAATAACTCCCATCTCAAAAAAAAAGAGAAGAATTTGAAGTTTCATTGAGCTGTGATGGTGCCACTGCACTCCAGCCTGGACAACAGAACAAGGCCCTGTCTATTTAAGGGAAACAAAAAAGAGCAAGCAGGGTTTCGGGCCCTTGCTTAAGTATTCCACAAAGGTCAGCTATAATGGCCTTTGTCACCACTGTTCTCACGCCCCTGCAGGTATGAGCCAGAGCGAGACGAGTGGCACTTGGTGGCCCCAATGCTGACACGGAGGATTGGAGTGGGCGTGGCCGTCCTGAATCGTCTGCTTTATGCTGTCGGGGGATTTGATGGGACAAACCGCCTTAATTCAGCTGAGTGCTACTACCTAGAGAGGAACGAGTGGCGAATGATCACACCCATGAACACCATCCGGAGCGGGGCAGGTGCGTGAGGACGGCAGGGAGGGGAGCGTCCAGGAACACCACCCCTCATTATCCTGGGGTGAAACTGAGCCAGGCCTGGGAGAGACCCCCTGTTGTCACCCTCACCCTGGGGTACCCACAGAAGCACCGGATTCTGATGGAGTCCAAGCTTCTCTCTCTCCCTGCTTCATTTCTAAGGGTGAGAAAGTAGAGGAGAGAGGAAAAGTCTCCCTCAAGGAGGTGATGGCTGGGGTTCCCGAAGCCAGACCCCAGCATCACCTTCTGTGCACGGTGTCCTTTAGGCGTCTGTGTCCTGCACAACTGTATCTACGCTGCCGGGGGCTATGATGGTCAGGATCAGCTGAACAGCGTGGAGCGGTATGACGTGGAAACAGAGACGTGGACGTTCGTAGCCCCCATGAAGCACCGGCGAAGTGCCCTGGGGATCACTGTACACCAGGGGAGAATCTATGTCCTTGGTGAGGCCCTGAGGGCGGGGCAGAGTCCTGACTAGCCTCATCTGTTGTGGACAGGTGGCTGCTTTTGCTTTTCTTTCTTTTTTTTTTTTTTTTAGAAACTGTGTCTCATGGCTGGGCACAGTGGCTCATGCCTGTAATCCCAGCACTTTGGGAGGCCAAAGTGGGGGGATCACCTGAGGTCAGGAGTTTGAGACCAGCCTGGGCAACATGGTAAAACCCTGTCTGTACTAAAAATACAAAAATCAGCCAGGCATAGTGGTGCACGCTTGTAATCCCAGCTACGCAGGAGGCTGAGGCACGAGAATTGCTTGAACCCGGGAGGCAGAGGTTGCAGAGAGCTGAAATCGCACCTTGCACTCCAGCCTGGGCGACAAGAGCAAAACTCTGTTTAAAAAAGAAAAGAAAAGAAACAGCGTCTTGCTCTGTTGCCCAGGCTGGAGTGCAGTGGTATGATCACAGCTCACTGCAACCTCAAACTCCTGGGCTCCAGCCATCCTCCTGTCTCAGCCTCCAAGTATCGGGGACCACAGGCATGCACCCACCACACCTGGCTAATCTTATTTATTTATTTTGTTTTGTTTTGTTGAGGAGTTTCACTCTTGTTACCTAGGCTGTAGTGCAATGGTGTGATCTCAGTTCACTGCAACCTCCGCCTCCTGGGTTCAAGCAATTCTCCTGTCTCAGCCTCCCGAGTAGCTGGGACTACAGGTGCGCGTCACCACACCTGGCTAATTTTGTATTTTTAGTAGAGATGGGGTTTCTCCATGTTGGCCAAGCTAGTCTCAAATTCCTGACCTCAGGTGATACACCTGCCTTGGCCTCCCAAAGTGTTGGGATTACAGGCGTGAGCCACTGTGCCCAGCCTTTATTTTATTTTTTTTAATTTTTATCTATTTACTACTTTTGAGAGGAAGTCTCACTCTGTTGCCCACGCTGGAGTGCAGTGGCGCAATATTGGCTCATTGCAATCTCCCCCTCCTGGTTTAAATGATTATCCCATCTCCACCTCCCAAGTAGCTGGGATTATAGGCATGCGACACCAAGCCCAGCTTATTTTTGTACATTTAGTACATATGGGGTTTCACTATGTTGTCCAGGATAGTCTCAAACTCAGGTGATCTGCCCGCCTCAGCCTCCAAAGTGCTGGGATTACAGTCATGAGCCACCATGAGCGGCTATTTTTATTTTTTTGAGACAGGGTCTTAGTCTGTCGCCCAGGCTAGAGTACAGTGGTGCAATCTCTGCTCACTGCAACCTCGGCCTCTCAGGCTCAACTATTCCTCCCCACCTCAGCCTCCCTAGTAGCTGGGACTACAGGCAAGCACCACCATGCCTGGCTAAATTTTTGTCTTTTTTTGTAGAGACAGGACTTCACCATGTTGCCCAGGCTGGTCTCAAACTCCTGGACTCAAGTGACCTACCCGCCTCAGCCTCCAAAAGTGCTGAGATTACAGGCCTGAACTACCATGCCTGGCCTTTTTTTTTTTTTTTTAAGTAAGAGACTAGGGTTTTGCTATGTTGCCCTGGCTGGCCTCGAACTCCTGGCCTCAAGCAATCCTCCCACCTCAGCCCTGCAAAGTGCTGGGATTATAGGTGTGAGCCACCATGCTCAGCCTGTTTTTTATCTTGCAGCTGCTTCTCCCTCTTTCTGTCCCCTGCTCTTGGATGTGGCGTGACAGCTGGTGACCATCCCTTCTGTTCTCCTTGTAGGAGGCTATGACGGTCACACATTCCTGGACAGTGTGGAGTGTTACGACCCAGACACAGACACATGGAGCGAGGTGACCCGAATGACATCGGGCCGGAGCGGGGTGGGTGTGGCTGTCACCATGGAGCCCTGTCGGAAGCAGATCGACCAGCAGAACTGTACCTGTTGAGGCACTTTGGTTTCTTGGGCGAAAACACAGTCCAATGGGGAATATTGTTGTTTTTGTACAAAAACCGGGACTAAAAGAAAAGACGGCACTGCAAATAACCCATCCTTCGGGAAGGGAGGCCGGGATGCCTCAGTGTTAAAATGACATTTCAAAAGAAGTCCAAAGCAGGAACCATGTGCCCCTCAGCAGAGCCCCAGGAGTGTCCAAGACAGCCTGGCTGGGAAAGGGGGTGTGGGAAGAGCAGGCTTTCAGGAGAGAGGCCCCCAAACCCTCTGGCCCAGTAGTAGGCCTGGGTCCGATCCACTCCAGCAGCCGTCACCTTGTGATTTGTTCTTGGACACCTGGGAGGGCGCCAAGGGGGGCCTCAAGGGGAGGCCCCCTCTGGAAATACGGTTCCCAGGGATGGACCTGTACATAGAAGCCACCAGATAGCACTTCCCTGGACAGTTATTTTGTTGATAAGTAACCCTGTAATTTTCCAAGGAAAATAAAGAACAGACTAACTAGTGTCTTTCACCCTGGCTCTCAGCTGAAGGTCTGAAACCTGGAGACAGAAAGGGCTCTTCTCCTGCAATACACTTCTCTTTGACTTAGGGCTGGTAATTGAAACCAGTTTGGAATCTTTACCCATCGCATTTTGATATGTAGGGCATCTTTCTCCCCGTCAGCAAGCCACACAGTTGTCCTTTAGTTTCAGGTGCCTTGGAAGACAAAGAAGCTAATTCCCTGTGACAGCTCCACATCTCCTAGGGCTCCCCAAGGTCAATTTCTTTTTTTTGAGATGGAGTTTCACGCTCGTCGCCCAGGCTGGAGTGCAATGGCTCAATCTTGGCTCACTGCAACCTCTGCCTCCTGGGTTCAAGCGATTCTCCTGCCTCAGCCTCCCAAGTAGCTTGGATTACAGGCGCCCGACACCACGCCCAGCTAATTTTGTATTTTTAATAGAAATGGGGTTTCTCCATGTTGGTCAGGCTGGTCTTGAACTCCTGACCTCAGATGATCTGCCCACCTCAGCCTCCCAAAGTGCTAGGATTATAGGCATGAGCCACCATGCTCGGCTATTTTCATATTTTTAGTAGAGACGAGGTTTTGCCATGTTGGCCAGGCTGGTCTCGAACTACTGACCTCAGGTGATCTGCCTGACTCAGCCCCACAAAGTGCTGTGCCTGGCTGATACCTTGTTTGAAAAAAAAAAAAAAATAGCCAGTTCAATTAAGCAATTTTGGTATCAGCTGTTTCTCTCTCTTTTTTTTTTTTTTTGAGACAGTCTCATCTGTCACCCAGGCTGGAGTGTAGTGGGGTGGTCATGGCTCACTGCAGCCTCAACTTACTGCAATGAGGAAATCCTCCCAGCTTAGCCTCTTGAATAGCTGGGACCACCATGCCTTGCTAATTTATTTTTTGTAGAGATGGAGTTTTGCCATGTTGCCCAGGCTAGTCTTGAACTCCTGGCCTCAAGTGATCCACCTACCTCCGCCTCCCCAAGGTGCTGGGATTACAGGTGAGAGCCAGTGTGCCTGGCCTACACTCACTTTCCAACTCCACAGAAACCAACTTCTTTTGAGTCCCTTTGAGTCCCTGTTCTGCTGGGCATTGGGGAGATGGTGGTGAACAAACCTGCAGTGATGCCTGCCCTCAGGCTGGGTGACCCATTTATCCATTTGCCTGGGACTTTCCCAGTTTGAGCATAGAAAGGCTGGCAGCCCCCAAACTCATAGGTCCATGTAAACTAGGACTGTTGGCCACACCATGGGTAAGCCAGATGCTGTAGCTGAGGGACTACAGATGTGTTGAGGGACCAGCAGGTGGGGTTCTGGTGAAGTCATATTTTGACTGATTGATTGATTTTGAGACTGAGTCCCCTCTGTCAGTCAGGCTGGAGTGCAGTAACTTGATCTCAGCTCACTGCAATCTCTGCCTCCCTGGTTCAAGCAATTCTTGTGCCTCAGCCTCTCAGGTAGCTGGGACTCCAGGCGTCTGCCACTGTGCCTGGCTAATTGTAAAACAGTAAATCTTTCTTTCCATTCCAGCCCCACTTTAATCTTAAAACAAACAAACAAAAAGACTTTGCAGTAATGTTCTGTTCCTTTACATAAATGGAGGAGCTGCCTGTATTCTGCAACTTGCCTTTGTTCCTTCAGATCTTCTAGATCTATCTGTGACGTCACATTCCTTTAACCAGCTGCCTGGTGTTCTATCTCTTCCATTAGGGACAGATGGTTAAGTTGTTTCTGTTTTCTCAGAATTATACACAAAGGCTACAATGCCCTTTTGTAGTTGTGTCTCTGTAGGCACAACTGTGTGTTTTCTCAAGGTGGATGCTAAGAGGTAGAATTTACTAGGTCATCAGAGGCACAGCCTTAGCAGATGCTGCCAGATTTTCCACCAAACACTTGACACATTACATTCCTGCTGTTTTCCCGGGAGTTCTTCATAAATTTCTTTATTTAATTATTATTTTTTATTTTTATTTTTTGAGATGGAGTCGTTCTATTGCCCAGGCTGGAGTGCAGTGGTGCAATCTCGGCTCACTGCAACCTTTCCCTTCTGGGTTCAAGCGATTCTCCTGTCCCAACCTTCCCAGTAGCTGGGATTACAGGCCACCATTCCTGGCTAATTTTTGTTTTTTATTATTATTTTTATTTATTTTTTATTTTTAAGAGACAGGGTCTCACCATGTTGTTCAGGCTGGTCTCGAACTCTTGACCTCAGGTGATCCACCTGCCTTGGCCTCCCAAAGTGCTGGTATTACAGGCGTGAGCCACCACACCTGGACCAGCCTGTGAATTTTAAATTATACAGCTAAGGTGCTCTGGTGTTAAATGTTATCATGATCATTCTAACTTCAACAATCTTGACAATTCTGCCTAATTTCAGCATTTCAGGTTTCCAGTACTTACCTCATTCCCCCTAAGTAAATATTACATTACTAGGCAAGGTGACTCACACCTGTAATCCCAGCACAGGAGGCTGAGTCAGGGGAGGCCTTGAGCCCGGTTCAAGACCAGCCTGGGAAATAAAGCAAAAGATCATGTCACTGCACTCCAGCCTGGGTGACTGAGTAAGACTCTCTCAAAAATAAAAATAAATAAATAAAAATCACAGGCTGTCCAGGTACAATGGTTCATGCCGATAATCCCAGCACTTTGGGAGGCTGAGGCAGGACGATCACTTGAGCCCAGGAGTTTGAGGCTGCACTGAGCTATGATTGCACTACTGTACTCTAGCCTGGGTGACACAGCAATATCCTGACTCTCTAAAATAAAATAAGGCCAGACGAAGTGGCTCACACCTGTAATCCCAGCACTTTGGGAGGCCGAAGTGGGCGGATCACGAGGTCAGGAGTTCAAGACCAGACTGGCAAACATGGCAAAACCATGTCTCTACTAAAAATAAAATTAGGCAGGTGCAGTGGCACAAGCCTGTAATCCCAGCTACTCGGGAGGCTGGGGCAGGAGAATCACTTGAACCTGGGAGGCAGAGGTTGCAGTGAGCCAAGATTCCACCACTGCACTCCAGCCTGGGTGACAGAGCAAGACTTAAATAAATAGGCTGGGCTCGGTGGCTCACACTTGTAATCCTGGCACTTTGGGAGCCCAAGGCAGGTGAAATCACTTGAGGTCAGGAATTTGAGACCAGCCTGGCCAACATGGCAAAGCCCTGTCTTTACTATAAATACAAAAAGTAGCCATGTGAGGTGGTGTGTGCCTGTAATCCCAGCTACTCAGAATGTATAGCTCTGTAATGAATATCCTCAGGGCTGATTCGGGAAGTTCCATCTAAAAGGCAGATAGCACCCTCTTGTGGGCCTCTAGGTGAAAGAGGAACTATTTCCAGAGAAGGAAAGTTAGAAAAGGAACAAGATTGATTGAGTTCCTGGCTTGTTCCTATTTTTAAAAGTAGCATTTTTAAGGCTGGGAACGATGGCTCACACCTATGATCCCAGCGCTTTGGGAGGCCGTGGCAGGCAGATCACTTGAGGTCAGGAGTTCGAGATCAGCCTGGCCAACATAGTGAAACCCCATCTCTACTAAAAATACAAAAATTAGCCAAGCATGGTGGCACGTACCTGTAATCCCAACTGCCCAGGAGGCTGAGGCAGTAGAATCGCTTGAACCCAGGAGGCAGAGGTTGCAGTGAGCCGAGAGCCTGCCGTTGCACTCCAGCCTGGGCAACAAAAGTAGCATTCGTCAAACCTTTGGAACAAATGATATTTCGTATAAATCAAATACAACTGCATATGCTTTGAGGAAGTTCCCTATTTAAAGGACCCGCCCTCCTGTGAGCACCAACACGGTATCCACTGCTCAGGGTTGTAACTGATTTTACGGTGCTACCTTTTTTTTTTTTTGGACGGAGTCTCACTCTGTCACCCAGGCTGGAGTACAGTGGCACAATATCGGCTCACTGCAACCTCCGCCTCCCAGGTTCAAACAATTCTCCTGCCTCAGCCTCCAGAGTAGCTGGGACTACAGACACGCCCATGCCCAGCTAATTTTTTTTTTTTTTTTTTTTTTTTAATTCTGGGAGCCTGGCCGGGAGAAATTTCTTTTTTTTACAGCTAACTTTTTTTTCTTTGAGACACAGTCTGGCTGTGTCACCCAGGCTGGAGTGCAGTGGCGCAATCTTGGCTCACTGCAACCTCTGCCTCCCAGGTTCAAGCGATTCTCCTGCCTCAGGCTCCGGAGTAGCGAGATTACAGGCGCCGCCATCAAGTGCAGCTAATTTTTGTATTTTTAGTAGAGGTGGGGTTTCACCATCTTGGCCAGGCTGCTCAAACTCCTGACCTCAAACGATCCATCTGCCTTGGCCTCCCAAAGTGCTGGGATTACAGGCGTGAGCCACCACGCCCGGCCCTAAATGATTTCTCATGTGACATAGTGAATTTCTTTATCAGCCGGTTTTGGTTCCCCCCATCTTCTCGGGGTGAGCTGAGTCTTGCCTTCCCCTCTGCTGAACTGGGGGCAAGGGAGCACACAGGAGGGGGTCTTTGGGCCTTCTCCCATCTATGGGTGCACAGAAGCCTTTGCTTTAAACTGGAAGGGAGGAAGGGACTGATCTCAGAAAAAGGAGGGATGACAGATCCCTTCTGAGTGTGGGGAGGACAATGACAGGAAACACTCTGGAAACGGGGGGACAGCACCAGGCTCCTTCTCAGGAAGAAGGAACAACGCTGGGAAGCCTTGAGGGAGAGGGGACGGCTCTGGGGTCCCCTCAGGAAGGGATAATGGCATGAGGGTCCCTCCAGGAAGAGGGGATGATGCCCGGGTTTCCTGCAGGAGGAAAGGACAAGGCGTGCCGGCCATCAGGACAGGGGACTGACAGCAGGGTCACCTCAGGAAAGGGGATGACGCCAGGATTCCCCTAAGGAAGTGAGGACGACTCTGGGACCACTCAGAAAAAAGGGATGACGCCAAGCGTCCCCTTCAGGAACAGGCGACTGAGGTCAGGATATTCTCAGGAAAAGGAGGACGACGCTGGGGTCTGCCAAAGACAGTAGGAACGACGCTGGGGCCACTCTCAAGGGGGAGTGACACCAGGGTCCCCTCACCCGCCTCGGGGTCCGTGGCTCCTGCTGTCGCCCTAGCGCCTTGGGTTCCGCTGCACCTCTCTTCGCTCGGCCCTCGGCGTCTAAGGGCGAAGCGGCGCGCCTCTCATTGGCGGCCTTTTCAAGGGATGACAATTACACCAGCCAATCGTAGTGGGGAAAAAAACTCCCGCTAGTTCTCGCCACGCCTCCCACCCGTTCTGCGTTTGCGCTGCGTCCCAATTCTGCTGTAGCTCCCCAGCTCTACTCCAGGGGGCGCTCATGGTCTCGGACTCCCTCCCCTGCCTCCCTCCCTGCCTATGCCTATGACTCATTTTATAATAAGAGTACCTACTTAACAGGGCTGTTGTGAGCATTCAGCCCAGGGATTAACGTAAAACAAACTGCCTGGCACGTAACACCCTCTCAATAAACCTGAGCTGTAGTTATTTGGATTTTACGATGAGGGAAACTGAGGTATGGTTTCCTCCATTGGCCAGTAACCTGCCCAGACTAACTCAGCCATTAACTTGGTTGAGTTGAAGCCAAAATCCAGGAAAGCTGAATCTAGAATCTGTGTGCTTATCCACACGTTTTTGTGCCTCTCAGATAACAAATCCTCGATGTTTTTTATTTCCCCTGATTATAAAATAACTTTCTGATTATACAAAGTAATATAGACTGGGTGCACTGACTCACGCCTGTCATCCCAACACTGAGGCAAGAGGATCGGTCGAGCCCAGGAGTTCGAGACCAGCTTGGGCGACATAGTGAGAGCCCTATCTTCAAAAAAAATTTTTTGGCCAGTGCGGTGGCTCACGCCGGTAATCCAAGCACTTTGCAGGCCAAGGCGGGCGGATCACCTGAGGTCGGGAGTTCAAGACCAGCCTGACCAACATGGTGAGACCCCCGTCTTAAAAAAAAAATTTTTTTTTAAGTAGCTGGAGGCAGTGGCAGGTGCCTGTCAGCTATTCGGGAGGCTGAGGTGGGAGGATTGTTTGAGCCCAAGAGGTCAAGACTTTAGCAAGCTGTGATTGCATCACTGCACTCCAGTCTGAATGATAAGTGAGACCCTGTCCCAATCAATCAATCATCAATCATCAATCAATGTAACATATGCTTATTGCAAAATGTTCAGAAAATGTCAAAGACTACAGAACAGAAAACACAGATCTCTTACTCTCACCACTGGAAACACTGTTAATATTTGGGTGGGTACTGTCTTTGCTCTGCATGTTACTTTTCAGTGTGATCATATAATACAGAATGCTTTGAAACCTGTTGTTCTGACTATGAACATCTCTGTATGTTCTAGCTTCCATGAACAGAAATGAGCTGTGAAAGTGCTTTGCCTATCCGAAAGATGGTCCATCTTTCCATTATTTACTACTAGATGAAAATAAATGTGTCCTTGCACAATGACAGGCAAAAGAAAATAAAAAATAAATCTTATTTTGATTTGCATTGACTTTCTTTTTCAGCTGGAGTTTTGCCCTGTTGCTCAGGCTGGAGTGCAGTGGCACAATCTCAGCTCACTGCAACCTCCACCTCCCAGATTTAAGAGTTTCTCCTGCCTCAGCCTCCCGAGTAGCTGGGATTACTGGCATTCGCCACCACACCCAGCTAATTTTTGTATTTTTAGTAGAGACGGGGTTTCACTTTGTTAGTCAGGCTGGTCTCGAACTCCTGACCTCAGGTGATCCACCTGCCTTGGCCTCCCAACGTGCTGGGATTACAGGCGTGAGCCACCAGCCCCGGCCTGCACTGTCATGTTTTGATGCTGTTACAGAGAGAGAAATATTACCCACATCTCAAGATTTCGTGCGCCTGAAATAACATAAAAGTATGGGGAAGGCTGTCCCTGTTGAACAGGCACTGGGTGAAGCGAGGTCCTCGTCTTATTTCCTCAAATTTTCTCCATATTGTGCAATCTCATGCCAGCCCTCAGTTTCTTCAACTGCAAAACAGAGCCAATGATAATCCATATCTCAAGAACAGCTGGAGAGTCAATGAGATAACCTTCTTAAAAAGCTTAGCTCGGGACAGAGCCCTCTAAAGGCTGGAAGAGGCGGAGCCATTTGCCCAATATCACTGCAGGGAAGCCTGTAAGCCTTGATGTCAATATCGGGAATGGGCCGACTCCACCCCTTCCCCAGGTCCCCCGGCCTCCTTCAGATTACGTGGCCTCCCTGCTGTGCCCCACTGCCCTGGTTCACCTTTGCCTGAAGAAAGGTGAACTCCCCACCCTGGAGAATTTTAAAGAGCCAGCTGATGGTCACATGTCACTACCATTTTTGACCCACATTTTCAGTCTGTCCCAACACAGAAGGTGTTCGGGACATCATATCTTTTTTTTTTTTTTTTTTAAAGAGACAGGGTTTCACGATGTTGGCCAGGCTGGTCTTGAACTCCTGACTTCGTAATCCACCTGCTTTGGCCTCCCAAAGTCCTTGGATTACAGGTATGCATCACTGTGCCGGGTCTCCTTTTTTTTTTTTTTTAACAATTTTTTTTTTTTTAATTTTCTTGAGACAAAGTCTCCCTCTGTCACCCAGGCTGGAGTGCAGTTGTGCAATCTCAGCGCATTGCAATCTCCACATCCAGGGGTTCCAGCGATTCTCCTGCCTCAGTCTCCCAAGTAGCTGGGATTACAGATGCCCGCCGCCACGCCCGGCTAATTTTTATATTTTTAGTAGAAATGAGGTTTCACCATGTCGATCAGGCTGGTCTTGAACTCCTGACCTCAGGTGATCCACCCACCTCGGTCTCCCAAAGTGCTGGGATTACAGGTGTGATCCACCATGCCTGGCCTTTTTTTTCTCTTTCTTGAGACAGAGTCTCACTTTGTCGCCGGGGCTGGAGTGCAGTGGCATGATCTCAGCTCACTGCAACCTCTGTCTCCCGGTTCAAGCGACTCTGCCTCAGCGTCCTGAGTAGCTGGGACTACAGGCATGAACCACCACACCCAGTGAAGTTTTTTGTATTTTTAGTGGAGCTGGCATTTCACCGTGTTGGTTGGGCTGGTCTGGAACTCCTGACCTCAAGCGATCCGCCCACCTCGGCCTCCCAAAGTGCTGGGATTACAGACGTGAGCCACTGCACCAGCCTGCCCTCTTGCACTTGGGGAAACTGAGGCCGGGAAGAAGTCTCACCTAGGGTCACCCATAGTTCACTGCAGGCTAGAACTGGTGCTGTCGCCTCCTGACCCTCAGCCCAAAGCCCTTTCCCCGACTCTGCCTCCCTTTGAAAGCCCCTGGGAAAATTTCTGTGTCTCTGTTTTGCTTCTTGCATAAAGTTCAGATTCCCTGAAAACTTCTACCTAGTTTTTGAGCTCTGCTTCTCCCCTCCCACTTTTCTAGGCTATGTCTACTGTGACTCCTTACAGCTGTTGTCAAACAACCCTTTGTAGAGCCTAGATCCTTTCCATTAACTCTGGCTGAAGTTTTAGAACTTAAGTCTAATACAGTAGCCCCTGGCCGCCACTGTGGCTTGAAACTAAAACTGGCCACATTTCAAGGGCGCAATAGCCACATGTGACTAGTAGCTAACTTGTTGGATAGCACAGATACAGAATATTCTCATTACCACAGAAAGTTTTACTGAGGCCAGGTGTGATGGCTCACGCCTGTGATCCCAGCACTTTGGGAGGCCAAGGCGGGCGGATCACAAGGTCAGGAGTTCGAGACCAGCCTGACCAACATAGTGAAACCCCATCTCTATTTAAAAATACAAAAATTAGCCGGATGTGGTGGTGCATGCCTGTAATCCCAGCTACTTGGGAGGCTGAGGCAGAATTGCTTGAACCTGGGAGGTGGAGGTTGCAGTGAGCCGAGATGGCACCACTGCACTCCAACCTGGGCAACAGAGTGAGATCCTGTCTCAAAAAAAAAAAAAAAACAAAGTTTTACTGGACAAGCCCTATGATAGAGTAACCCTTTAACTCTGGACTGTTGTCCCATTTTATGTAAATAATTAACTAATTTTTTTTTTTTTTGAGACAAGTTTTGCTCTTGTTGCCCAGCCTGGAGTGCAATGTTGCAATCTGGCTCACTGCAACCTCTGCCTCCCAAGTTCAAGTGATTCTCCTGCCTCAGCCTCCCCAGTAGCTGGAATTATAGGTGCCCCCAACATGCCTGGCTAATTTTTGTATTTTTAGTAGAGATGGGGTTTTGCCAAGTTGACCAGGCTGCTCTTGAACTCCTGACCTCAGGTGATCCACCTGCCTCAACCTCCCAAAGTGCTGGGATTAGAGGTGTGAGCCACCACGCCTGGCTGTATTTTATTTATTTACTGTTTTGTTTTGTTTTTGAGACAGTATCTCACTCTGTCACCCGGGCTACTGGGAAGAGGCACAATCACAGCTCACTGCAGCCTCAACCTCCTGGCTCAAGTGATCATCTTGCCTCGGCCTCCGGAGTATCTGGGACTACAGATGCGCACCAGCACACCCAGCTAATATATCCCCATTTAATAGAAGAAACAAGTAAAGCTCAGAGAGATCACCCCCAAGGTCACCAATCAGAGTCCCTCTTGAGACCAGCCTGGTCAGCATAGGGAGACCCCCATATCTACAAAAAAAAAAAAAAAAAAAATTAGCTGGGCTTGATGGTGCACATCTATCGTCCCAGCTACTCAGGAGGCTGAATAGAGAGTATCACTTGGGCCCGGGGGTCGAGGCTACAGTGAGCCCTGATCATGTCACTGCACTCCAGCTTGGGTCACAGAGCCAGGCCATGGCCCCCCAAAACAAGAAATTGGGCACATGCAGTGGCTCACTCCTGTAATCCCAGCACTTTGGGAGGCCAAGGCAGGCAGATCATGAGGTCAGGAGATCGAGACCATCCTGGCCAACATGGTGAAACCCCATCTCTACTAAAAATACAAAAATTAGCTGGATGTGGTGGCACGTGCCTGTAGTCCCAGCTACTCAGGAGGCTGAGGCAGGAGAATGGCTTCAACCCGGGAGGCGGAGGTTGCAGTGAATCGAGATTGTGCCACATGTCACTGCACTCCAGCCTGGAGACAGAGTGAGACTCTGTCTAAAAAAAAAAAAAAATCTCAGAGTGCCTGGACTAGAAACAAATGGCAGAGTAGGCAGGTGAACTTTTCCTTGGACCCAGGCAAGATGCCCTTGTTTCAGAATATGTATGGTATAACTATATATGTCTAGTGCCCCCTTGTGTCAACCTCCTCAAGCACTATGTGTATTCATGTGTATCCTCGTTTAAGTCCCAGAGGCAGCCAGTATTCTTTTTTTTCAGACGGAGTCTCACTCTGTCGCCCAGTCTGGAGTGCAGTGGCGCGATCTCGGCTCACTGCAGCCTCCAGCTCCTGGATTCAAGCAATTCACCTGTCTCAGCCTCCCGAGTAGCTGGGACTACACAGTGCGTGCCACAACGCCTGGCTAATTTTTGTGTTTTTAGCAGAGACGGGGTTTCACCATGTTGGTCAGGCTGGTCTCGAACTCCTGACTTCAGGTGATCTTGAAGGAGATCAGACCTGCCTTGGCCTCCCAAAGGACTGGGATTACAGGTGTAAGCCACTGCTCCCAGCCAAGGCCACCAGTATTCTAATCAAGGTCTATATTACGAACATTTCCACTATCCATATCTTTATCTATATCCAGAAGTTTTGCTCATTAGTATAATGAATATCAGAAACCTTCTATTAGTGAAACCAGGAGCTTGATAATAGGCCTAATAGGGCTGGGTGTGGTGGTTCACCCCTGTAATCCCAGCACTTTAGGAGACCAAGGTGGGAGGACTGCTTGAGCCCAGGAGTTTGAGATCATCCTGAGCAACAAAACCAGACCCGGTCTCTACAAAATAAATTAGCTGGGCATGGTGGCGCCCACCTGTGGTCCCAGCTACACAGGAGGCTGAGGCAGGAAGATCACTCAAGTCCAGAAGGTCTACCAAAGTGCTGGGATTACAGGCGTGAGCAGTATAGTCTTTTTTTTTTTTTTTTTTTTTAAAAGATGGGGTTTCACCATGATGGCCAGGCTGGTCTTGAACTCCTGACCTCGGGTAATCCACCCACCTCGGCCTCCCAAAGTGCTAGGATTACAGGCGTGAGTCACCGCGCCCGGCCTAGTCTTTCTTTTAATGTGCTATGAAAAGTTGCATCACCAACATGAAGACAGTGCTGGGAATTCATGGAACTTACAGGTGTTATTCTTTTGCGGCTGTTAAGGTTAATATCTGCTTGGCAGAATCTGGCCTGGTAGCTAGCTAGATGGCAGGAGCATCATCCATCAGGCTCTCTCAGTGTTTCCAGGACTAGCTATCAGAAAACCTGAGTTCTATCAGACATGCTCCAAGCGGCAGAAGCAAGGCTTCTTTTGACTTAAGAGACAAGGTCTCACTTCGTCACCCAGGCTGTAGTGCAGTGGCATGAGCATGGCTCACTGCAGCCTCTACCTCCCGGGCTCAAGCGATTCTCCTGCTTTAGCCTCTGAAGTACCTGGGACCACAGGCATGGGCCACGGCCAGTGGCTAATTTTTAAATTTCTCCTGCCTCAGCCTCCCGAGTAGCTGGGACAACAGGCGCACACCACCACACCCAGCTAATTTGTGTATTTTTTTTAGTAGAGATGGGGTTTCACCACGTTGGCCAGGACGGTCTCAATCTCTTGACCTCATGATCCGCCTGCCTCGGCCTCCCAAAGTGCTGGGATTACAGGCGTGAGCCACCGCACCTGGCCTAATTTTTAAAATTTTTAATAGAGACAGGGTCTCACTATGTTGCCCAGGCTTGTCTTGAACTCCTGGGCTCAAGTTCAAGTGGTCCTCCCACTTCCGCCTCTTGACATGCTGGGATTACAGGCGTGAGCCTCTGTGCTGGGTAGCCTTTTGCCTTTTAAATACCACTTGGGGCCAGGCGCGGTGGCTCACGCCTGTAATCCCAGCACTTTGGGAGGCCAAGGCAGGTGGATCACCTGAGGTCAGGAGTTTGAGACCAGCCTGGCCAACATGGTGAAACCCCATCTCTCTCTCTCTCTCTCTCTCTCTCTCTTTTTTTTTAATAGAGACAAGGTTTCCTTATGTTGCCCAGGCTGGAGTGCAGTGGCTATTCACAGGCACGATCTCACTACTGATCAGCATGGGACTTTTGACCTGCTCCGTTTCCGACCTGGGCCGGTTCACCCCTCCTTAGGCAACCTGGTGGTCCCCCACTCCCGGGAGGTCACCATATTGATCCTGAACTAAGGACACCCAATCGGCATAGCGCACTACAGCCCAGAAATCCTGTGCTCAGGTGATCTTCCCACCTCAGCCTCCAAGCAGCTGGGACTACAGGCACGAGACACCGCTCCTGGCGAAACCCCGTCTCTACTAAAAATACAAAAAACTAGCCAGGTGTGGTGGCAGACGCCTGTAATCCCAGCTACTTGGGAGGCTGAGGCAGGAGAATTGCTTGAACCCAGGAGGCGGAGGTTGCAGTGAGCCAAGATCGGGCCA
>PVKP010039399.1:0-20174 GCA_004027715.1 Plecturocebus donacophilus
CTTTCTCTTTCATTCTTTTTTCTTTCTTTTGCTGTTTCTTTCTTTCTCCTTTTCTCTCTTTTTCTAAAATCTCTTCTTTTCTTTCTCTTTTTTTCTTTCTTTTGCTGTTTCTTTCTCCTTTTCTCTCTTTTTCTAAAATCTCTTCCTCTTTCTTTCTCTTTCATTCTTCTTTCTTTTGCTGTTTCTTTCTAAAAAAAAAGAAATACTGCAAAATCTCATTTACAGGTGGAATCTAAAAAAGTTGAACTCACAGAATAGAGAATGGTGGTTAACAAGAGGTGGGGACTGAGGGCAAGGAGGAGGTTACAAGGTTTCAGACAGACGGGAGGAGTTGTTAAGTTTTGAGATCTATTTATTGCACAGCAGGGTGACTATAGTCAATATTAGTGTACTGTATATTTCAAAATAACAGAGTACATTTCAAATGTCACCATAAAAAAGATAGGTAAGCAAGAAGATGGGCATGTTAATTAGCTCAATTTAAACTTTCTACATTGTATACATATAATCAAAAGATCATATTGTATCCCATAAATGTAATTATAATTTTTCAATTAAAAATATTTTTAAAAATTGTTTAAAATTCCTCAGTTATATAGAATAACTTCTTTCATTAAGAAGGTAATATAAAGAAATAAAAAAATTGAGAAGTAATGTATCTGTCCTATTTATTAACCAGTTTTTTTGATATACAGTGTAGCCTAACTTAAATAATTATTTTATTCAAGGAATCACATTAATTTAGGAAGAGTGATATTTTGTAAATTATTTTTCAAATGAAATTTTAAAACGGAGTTAACTTGAATCGCAGCAATCGCAGCAATCGATAGTAATGGTAGAGACAGCAACATTAAAGACGGTGTCAGAGAGAAAACCTGGTCTAGTAAAGAGGCAAAAAAGAACACAGATTACAGGTCTCTGAACCTAGTTTCCAATGGGGCTCTGTCTCTTGTTCTTTGCACCTCTAAAAACAGACTCCCTTAGCCTGCAATACTGTATTCCCTATTAGGGGAGTTGGCAGTGTCATGGTTATTGTACCTTCCAATGTTGACTCAGTGTCTGGCAAATACTACGTTTCCAAGCTTTGGACTAATAATAATTGCACAGAAAAGTTTACTCAATATGCAAATAACCAGAAATGTAATTTTCTGAATTCAGCCATTTTCTAGTAGACCTACAGAATTTAAATTATCATCATGAAAATCCAGCTAGAACCACTATCAGGGGCAGAGATCCTACCCAACTAATCTTTATATCCCAAACAGTGTAGAAAACAATGCCTAATACACAGTAAATATTCAGCATAGTTAATTTATTTGATAGTGATAGCTATTTTCAGAAACTTGAAGCTGTCTATAAAAAAGCCACTAAAAGAGGAATCAGAATGTGTGTTTTAGTGGGATAGGATTACCAGGGCAAGAATTATAGGAAGACATTTTACTCAGAGAAGAAATCTAGAACTACTAGAGTAGCCCAACGATACAATGTTTAAACACAGGCTGGAGGAGACAGTGCCAGGAATGTTATACTTGAGAGATGCTGAGGATGGCATCTTGAGGTCTTTCAAATTTAAAATTCTATGGCTTCATTTCAAGGTCACAGATCAGTATAAAACCATCTAACATTTCAAATGGCTGTAATTTACACTAGGCATTTACTTATTTTTTTTAGAAGATGTCTTACCTTTTTCATGAAACTTGTGTCTTGTCTACAGATTTTTTCTCTTTTTATCTTTAGGTCAGCTACATCTGGTATTATTCTAGAGACAACCAACATATAATTTTTAATGAATAGCACATTTATTTACAATATTGCATCTTACATGGAAAATTATATTTATACTTAGGAGTTTGATAAGCCTGTATGTAATGATACTATTGAATTGTTTCTGAAGAGTACATATATGACCTCCAAACATTTGCTATCTTAATATATATTAATGATTAAATTATCTCAAGACCAATTAAATAAAACTCTGGGTTAATAAAACCTAAACATGCTAGATTTGTTAAAATCACAATACTTAAATATACAAATTTACCAATATAAAAACACTATTATTAGAGCCATTTCAAAATGGCATATTACCTGATACCTCGAAGCTTTGCCCTATTATCATGGCGATCCATGAGATTATGCATTACTTCCAAGACCAGCTGTCGCAGTTCATAGTCTTCCATGAGAGATGGTGATAACAAAGGATCCAGGAAAGCTCCCGGCAGTGCAGTAACAATCGTCTTTGCTTTGTATCCAGAGGTTACCTGATTATCGGGAAGAAAATAACCTTTTGTCATAAGTCCTTTTTGTCTGTAAAATTCTCATATTGTTTTATAAGAACCATAAACTTAAGAAAGAAAGTATGGACAGAAGCCTGAAGAAAGGACATAATGGAAATGTGCAAAGTAATGAAGGATTATACTGAATTTACGAAAACATCATTCATAAGGAGAATAAAGTTAATAGTAGCATGCATTTATCATGTGCTAGGCATAATTCTAAGCACTGCTTATGTAGTAACTTTGTCCTCACCTCTTACCTCTGTAAGGTAGACATTAGTGAACCCCCATTTATAAGGAGAAACTGAGGCTCAGAGAGGTTAAGGTTAGTACAAAACAGATATAAGGAACTTAAGTGGCAAACTAAAAGTAAGTCCTGCAAATTTTAAATTTAAGTTTGTAAATTATTCATGTTAAATTAAGCAGTTAGTTAATAGAAATACATTTTCATTTTGGAAAGCTGTACTTTGTTAGTTACTTTATTTGACATTTACAAGTATATCGATATCTTCTAAACATAAAACTTTGAAAGAGAATATACTTAAATGCTATTAAACATTTTAAGCATATAATATGGATATTCATTCAACTAACTACGTGGTATATAATCAGGATGATGAGACAAAATAATTTATTTAGGGAATTTGTTTAATATAAATAAAGGCTTAGGATAAAATTAAATTACAGGTGGAAGATTTCAACATATTTTCAGGATTATAAATATACATGAAATATTTAACATTTACATTTGGGCATTTATTATAGGATGGAGGTAGTTTTATAAGTGAGCTGGGAAGCTGGTGGGACAACTGTCTACTCATCCAGGAAAATCTATGCCTCGTACCACATATAAACTTCAGATTAAAATTCTAAATGTAGAGGGCTAAAAATTTAAAACTGCTGTAAGAAAATATAAACAAATGTGTTTATAGCATCAGAGGACGCATACAGCTCTTATATAAGATACAAATGAAAAAGTACAAAACATATAGAAAAAAAGCTCATAAATTTGGCTATATTAGAATTCAAAACTTCTATATGACAAGCACCATAAACAGAATTAAAAATAAAACCACACAAGGTATTTCTGCACTTAGGTCTGAGATAGTCCATTTAAAAAAAATGAGATCACGTAAACATTTCTAGGATAAATCTGAAAAATACTGATTTGAAAAGGACACATATATGCTAGGAGCACTTGAATGGAATATGAGTACAATTACTAGAAAATACCAGAGGACCTTTCATTCTGGGTATACTTTTTCTTTTCAGCTATTTATAGTCACTTTAAATTTTAAATGGCAACTATTAATTTTAATAAATTATTTTTCCAATCAGAAGTGATTATTTGGTAGGTATGAGAAAGAAATAGATATGTTGAAAGAACTTTGGATTTCAAGTCTGAGTTCTATTTTTTCACCCAGCGACCTTGGTGGCCCTCATCAACTCCTTCCCTCACAGTCTCTGAGCCCAGGTATTTTCATCTATAAGACAGCAATAGTTTCTTCCCTCTGTATGTTTCATCATTATGAAGATCAAACAAAATGACAGGAAAAATGAGGAATAATCAGTAAAAAATACAGGCTAATTTTTAAAAATGAGGAACATAATAAAATATTAACCATAAACAGTAACTTAATTAAGAAAAGAAAGCTTATAACATGACGGTATTCAATTAATCTTTTCAGTAATTTAAGGTTAAGTATTTCCTTTATTTGTCTTAAATGCCTTACCATAAGCAAAGATCTCAGCAACATTATCTGAATCCTCCTGGTTCCCAAATCCCTAAAATATACAAAAGGCTGGAATTATTATACTAATTAGCATTTATATTACTTCATTTACTTCAATTATTGGATTTTAAAATTCTATTCTTACTGGCTAAGTAGACTTCATTTTTTATAACAATTTAAGTCATTGCTGACTTTACATGTCAAAATAAATTTCATAGGAATTAAAACAATTAAAAATATCAACAAAAAATGTGTTATTGGCTCTCAAATAGTCCTATGTGTGTGATGACAAGAAAATTAAATCATATATACAGACAACTAAACAACCCAAATTAAGACACCTTAAATGAGAGAAAATAATTACTATAAACATAGTTGATGAGTATCTCTCTTTAACAAATATGAATAAACAGGAAAGAACAATTAAAAAAAAATAAATGGTCAAAGAAATGTAAGTTGAATAAGATACTATTACTTCTTTACTAAATTAACAAAACAAAAACATTCACAAACAAAAACTTTAGCATGTTATAAAATCAAATTAAATGTATAAAATAAGGGGGTCAGAGCACATAATCTTTATCACTTTCAGTTTTAAAATTCTAGGAATAAGCCAATTATTTCTGACATACTAATTTTTAAAATTTATACAGAAAACTTGAAGCTTCACCCTAAATATGTATGCACACACACAATGTCCAAGCCAAACAAATACAATTTTTAAAGATGGAAAATCTGAGAATTTATAAGGTGAAAATAATTCTAAAGGCATAAAAATGCTGATTCAATTGCTTAGCAATCTACTGTCATAACAATACTAACTGCTTTCCATAGGAATTTTATTACTGATTTAAAAAAACAAAACTTTAACATTTTCTGGATTTCTTTAGGATAAAATGTAACCCAAGATTAAGTTCAAATTTACAGTCTGAGAACATACCCTAGTTGACTGATATCCAAAGTATGGGTAGATGTTCCAAAAACAGGTACTTTCCCCATAATGAACATCATGATTTCTGACCTCTGATAATCTGGCAGGTTACTTCCAAAAAATCCTATGAGAGTATTAGGATAAATTTTAGAAACTGAAAAAGTCTACTTTTCCATATAATACAAAATTATTTTTAGCCAAAGTTTTCAAGATGTGGTAAAACAATCACTGACAAGTCTTTAAGCTACATGTAACCATTAAAGGATATTACAGTTTCATTTGTCCAAAATCATTTAGTTATGTACCATATAAGCTGTGTAGTATAATGGACTGATAGATAAAATAATAAATATATCAAAGTCCTTTTCATATAGTTATAACTATAGTTGACAAATCAGCACTGACTTGAGTTGACTGGAGTTTTAAAAAAGGAAAAATACTTTGGTAGTATAGTATTTCTAATGAAACTCTAGTTCATACATTGTGCCTAAATTATTGTTCCGGTACTTTAGCTACACACTGTCTGGTAAAGAAGTCAATAATTAGGTCACTACTCTGGTTTTCCAGGATTGCTCAAATATTTGAGTGTCATTATAGTAAGCCAAGTTTATAGATTACCCCGTGAATTCAAGATACATAATTCAACTGATGTAAAAATAAGTAAATAACTTGTCATTTTTCTTACACAGTCTAGTTTCTGAGAGTATTTTAAATTTATCTGCTGTAGCTTTTGATACTTACTTCCTGGTCCCAAAAGATTTATAAAATTTAATTATCATTTACTCATGCTTTAAAAGTCGCTTATTTCTTAGAAGGACTGGAACACACTATCGAATCATGGCTGTTATATTCGTTTCTTAAAATTCAGTGCAGTCATTACAGAAACTTTCTGCATTTTTAGTATTTTTTAAGAATAAGCTGACTTTTCAGTGTAACTGTTCAGCTTCTATTACTGGAGCTAATGATCTGTTTATACAAACTCAAACTGTTCTACTCATTATTTCAATTGGACCTAGGGGTAAAAGTCATTTCCCACAATCATGTACTTTAGCAGTCAAAAATCTCATAACTTTAGCATGACTCCATCTCCATAAAGTACATTATTCTAGTTAACACTTGCCGAATACATATTTATGGAATAAGAAATTATTTTGTATTTGGATCCTCAAAACAACCTTATGAGTCTAGGTTCTATTATTTGTCTCAGTTTCCTCTCATGGAAATGACATTAAGAGAACTCTTACCAAAAAATTGGAGAGCTAACATTAGGGCCTGAGGTAAGGGTTATTTATTTCCCAAAGTCTATGCTATTATTATTCCATACTTCTTCCAAACAAACTACTTTAGCTTTTCAAGCACCCAACTAGATATATTCCTAGTCTTGCACAAAACTAGAAACTGACTTTCTGTCCCAAACAAATTAGTTATTACCACAAGGACATAAAGTAATCTGCACTTCTCTTCATCACAGCATCTAACTACAGTCACTAACCAAGTATAATGTTGCTTATACTTGAAGGAGTAAGTTACAGTGTGTACCTCTGAATGTGCTAATCTGAGAAGAACGTATCACATATGTAGTATTCTAGTCAGGAATATTTAACTAGAATTTAATCACGAGGAAACACCAAACAAAACCAAATAAGGAACTTTCTATTTTAAAAAAAGTGGGAGGGGGACTTTCCTCATAAGAAATGTTCATGTCATAATGGAAACATTCCTCACTAATGGACCTAAAGAAATATTACAACTAAATGCAATATATGATCCTAGACTGAATCTTGGACTCAAGGAAAAAAGTCAATATAGGACATTACTGGGTCAGCTGATAAAACTGAAATATGAAAGGTTGATTCAAGTACTGGATCAATAATTAAATCTAGTGGTGTTGACAATTTTACTTGGGTTATATTAAAAAATACATTTATTCTTTGGAAACATACATTGAAGTATTTAGTGGTAAAAGGCCATGATGTGTGCAACTTTCTGTATCTTGTGATTTATATAAAAAAATACATGTGTATGTGTGTATTCTTACATGTACATACACACATAAAGACCCACACACATAGAGAAAGAAACAGATAGGAAGAGAAAGAAGGGAGAAAGAGATGCAGGAAAGAGAGTAAAAGCAAATGAAAAAGTAAATGGCATAAAATGTTAACAATAGATGAATTTGTGTCCTGAAGATTTAATGGGACAACGTAGTGTTCTTATATTCTCATGCTTGCTTATTTTCAGAAAATAAAGTTTTCAGAAGTTTAAGCTATGATTCATCTTTGACAAATGTAATAGTCCAGGACCTTATGTGAGAGCTTTTTAAATCACTGTTTTACATGATAGTTTTGAAAAGTGAAATGCACTTACCTATTGTTTGGATGATAGCATTCTGCACAATCTTCTCATCATTGTCTTTGGAACTTGTGTTTAAGTTGGCACTGCCTACAGATCCCCCCTGTAAATCATCTGCTTCAAATTCAACACTGAGACGCAGATGTTTCAAAAGGGTATTGAAGACTTCCAGCACTGTTGGACCTATAAAGGATCACTTACGTGAGAAGATACATGTTTCTAGTATTGCATATTCAAAGTCAATTATCTTATTTCTCCACAGATTTTTTTTGTAATTTTCTAAGTAGTCAAAAGTCCATAATTTATAAACTATTGCCTTTTTTTAAAAAAGAGTAAATGAGAAATAATTAAGAAAACTCCTTCATTATACCAACAAATTTTACTGGGCATTTATGAGCAACTTGCTATTTGAATCTCTGATTCCACCCTTACAAATGTGTACATGCATATAAGAATTACCAAAAACTTTCTGCCTATTTCATCTTACCTGTTCACAATAATGTGTACTAGGACTATATTTAACTTAGCTGCTGGGTACGAGTCCACAAAATCATATAATATAGCTCGCAGAAGTATCAAATATTTATTTTGCATCTTTTGAGACTGAAGAAGGAAGAATATGCTTCAATTATGAGACAAACTGCTGAATTTATTAGATTCAGGTTAACTGTGCATTTGTTTTCTGCATTTTGTTCTATAAATTTTCTGCATGTGTTTCTCACACTGCCTCTGTCTACCTTATTTTAATTAGTAGGTTTCATTTCTGCCTTTTACTCTTGATTCAAGCTTCTTTAGGAAAGGTAGCCATTTTTAAAGGCCTTTTCAAATATATAGAGCCTAGCACATAGTACCTAACACACTTAGTAGTGTTAGTAGACATTAATCAATGTGACGATTCAATGTATCATAACTGTTTTATTTCATGTTTCCAATTAAATAACTTTCCAATTAAATAACCTGTTTTATCTCCTTGAAATAAGTTACAAGATAAAATTGAAAATTCATATCCAAAATGCCCACCTTTATTTGACAATAAAAGAACAAAAGAATACAGTTGGTCCTCCATATCTTCAGTTCTGGATTCACAGGTTCAACTAACTATGGGTTGAAAATAGTCGGGCGGAGGGGGGACCCAGGATAAAAAAAATAACACAAATATAAAAGCAATACATTGTAACAACTATTCACATAGCATTTACACTGCATTAGGTATTTTAAGTAATCTAAAGATGATGTGAAGTATATGGGAGGGTGTGCATTGGTTATATGCAAACACTGCACCATTTTATATATGGGACTTGAGCACTCACAGAGTTAGGTATTCTCAGGGGTCCTCAAACCAATCCCCTGCAGATACTGAGGGATGACTATTTTATTAGATAATATATTTCTACTTTGATTTTTAAGCAAAGAAACCATAACCAGATTTTCCTTCAAACTTCTGTACTTCTAATATGGACTATTCCATTTTTTTAGTTACATGTAGGTAAAATATCATAATTTTTGAACTATCCCCTCTTATCATTACCCCATGATCAAATCCTGTCAACCTGACATTGTCATTCCTACTGCTCCCATGCAAGGGCAAGTTCTTTCCCTCATGCACACAACAACGGCAGGAACTTGTTATTTCTAATATGCCCTATTTTGCTGCCAGAAAAATTATCCTATAGCACATTTCTCATGAACATTAGAGTAAATCTTTGAGGACTATTAATCAGCTAAAAAACTATGTCCAGAATTTGGTTGTGACTTAATTTTAACGCCACCTCTCTGACTTCTAAACTAGGACCATGCATTCTACCCAAAATGGGCCACATAAATTTTGCTCATGCTAATCCATTTTCCCACCCTCCTGTAAACCCTGGCTTTTTTATGCTATGTGATCAAAGCTGGTCACATATTACAGTATTAGGTAGAGCTGTCTAACCATAAGTACACTATAAGTTTCTTGTATCTGCATTCTCCCAATGTTCAGTATGTAATCCATACTCAAAAACCTTTATTAGAAGAAGAAAAGGGAAGAGGAATTGATGTGGAGGAAAATACTTAACCGTACACTAAAGAAGCCTGAAAATAATTGCATGAACCCAAATTTCAAGAAAAACTTATAGTATATCTAAAAATGTGTAGAAATATTCTTAAAGAGTTTTTCATACACTGTTATAACTACTGAAAGAACACTTTGAACTAGATTAATGTACTATTTTATTTTATTTATTGGCACTCACCTATGGAACCTTTAGCAGCAATGGCGACAGCCTCTAACAGAACTTGAATAATACCTGCCCGAACCCGGGGAGCATCTTTTTTACGAGCATCAAGGTGTCCTAGAATCTCCTGAATCACATGGTGAGAATACTGAGCCTAAAGGAGACAAAACAGAACAAAGATGTATGAATAAGTACATGCACCTTGGCAGAATTCATAACAATAAAAAAAAAACAAAAAACACCTGACACATAAATGTCCAGTTAGGGAATGGTAGTCATGTAATGAGACAATATATAGCCACAATACAAAGTCATTCTTTTGAAGAATAAACAGAGATGCTGGAAAATATTTATGATACTCTGAGTGAAAAGAAGTATATTGTACAATACTTTGTTTAATAAAATTCAAACTAGTTTTTAAAAAGTAAATTAGAATTACATATACAAAGATTAACACTGGCCACCTCTGAGAAAGCAATTTATGAGAAATTTTTATTACCTTTACATTTTTCTGTAATTTTATGAAGGTCATTTATATACTTATAATTTGATAACAGATCAAAATTTTGTAAAAAACATAAACTATGACATTCACAGTACTTTTCCCTTACCCAAGCTAAATACTATTTAATATGGACACCTAACAATGCTAAACATTCAAAACACTCATCTAATCAAGAGCTACTGTCAAAATGAAAATATTATCAATGTGTACCTGACAAAATTTAAATCAAGGAGATATCAAAAGATGTGCAAGTAACAGAGGCAATTTTATCACATATAAACAAATTTGATCAACTATAGTGAATGTTAGGGCCTAAAACAAAAAAAGCACAGCCAGAAAAATGTTTATTTTTAACTCCAGTGAATATGCTTTTTTTTTTTTTTTTTTTGAAGAGCAGAAAGGTTTTTTGTTGTTGTTGTTTTTAAACCTACACTTAAATGCACATGAGTCACGATTGGTCTACTATCCTGCACCAAGTTGTCAAAGGCATCTGTGGCTCTGAATCTCCGTCTGTACTTGTCTTCAGACAGGCCCCCTCTGCCCTGTTTTCAGGCAGGTTACCTTTCTTTCCTTTGGAATGTGTGGTTTGATAAGAAAGGAGTGCCCTATGCGTAACGGCTACCCTGCTGAAAAGCAAAAATTCCCCTCCTTCCCTATCAAGTAACAGATTTCATCTCTAGGTATTTCTCAAATTTTTGTCATAACACATCTACTTTTAAAACCACCCAAAGTAAAAACTAAGTTTGTGTTTTCATCTTTACATTGTTTCATTCAAAGCTATGTTAAAATAGATGAATGTTAGGCAGGAAGACACATACAAAACCTGAAACTGAACTTCTTGCTCAGGAAGCTGCATGCTTCTGATATGTGAACTTGTGCAATTATTAGTCTGCCTTTATACGTAAGGTAGTCATTTGATTTACTGCCCAAATGAGGACACAGCAGAGAGTGAAGGAAGTATTGTTAATAATTACACATAAAGTATGACTATACTACGCAAACCAGGGCATGTGTTCATTCTACTTATGAAGAACAACTCAGTAACAATATAATGTGTTACAAGAATATGGAGTGAAAGGAAGGAAAGTGAGAAGATGTTACACAGTATGTTGAAGTCATGTGTACTAAGGTTTCATTTACTTATGGCAAAATTTGCCCTTACACTGATATTTAAGGCAATGTTAACAGATGAATCACTTTAAGAAGCAACATAATACAGTGGTGGTTAAATACATAAGGTAGTCAAACTAGTCCAAGTTCGAATTCTGGCCGTACGATTTAATAGCTAAATAGCTCTCAGATTAAGAGAGAAATTATCTCCCTGTAACTCAGTTTCCCTCATCTATAATATTTAAATAATAAAAATTATTCATAGGATTCTTGGGGCAATTAAAGGAGTTAATTTGTATAAAGCACCCGAATTATGTCTATTGTATGAAAAATGCTCAGTATGCATTAGTTATTGTTACTACTTTTCAATTGGTGACTCCTGAGCTAATATATGACTATACCATTGAACATAACAATAATGACAAAAGAGCATTTCGTTCAGAAGTGACCAGAAGCAGGCACTCTTCTAAGTACTTTACACCAATTTTATGCAAATGGCAACTAAAACAATCAAAGCTATCAAAAGTTTTAATTGTACAATGATAGTATTAAACAGAAATTCCTATTCTGGTATATACTACCATTTCCAGAAATATTATACATGTTTTCCCAAATTGCCAAGCCCTGTCATAATACAATAGTAAAATACTAGACTAAAGCTTTCCCTTGATATACTTGGGGATAGGCTTCAGCCCCACTCCATACCAAAATCGCACATATTCAAGTCAATGGTACCAAAAAACAAGACCCGAAATCCATCTCTGCAGTTGGCCCTGCATGGAAAAAATCAGCTCCCCATATACTTGGGGTTTTGAATTCAACAAATAATAGATTTTTTATCTCCATTTTGTTGAAAAAAAAAAATCTACACTATAAGTGAACCTGCACAGTTGAAACTCGTGTTATTCAAAGGTCAGCTATATATAAGACTTTCTGATATCCAGATAAAGTGGCAGGAAAGGAATGTCCCTTAGTCCAAACTCCACAAGAAGGCAAGCATCTGGAAAGGTGAGTGCACACTGAGGCCAGCAGCAGTTCCAGGCAAATCTTCGGCTCTCCAGTGCCCACAGCTACTCATTTAGACAGCTATATACATGGAGACTAGATACAAAGCTTAGGGCCCATTCAGGAAAGGTAGGCTATCAGATCAGAAATCCCTGTGTCAATTTGGAACCCCTAAAAGACAGCACCCTCAATGAATCCAGGGGTAGCAGGAGACTGTCAAGAAGCTTGTCTGTGTTGGTCTTGGTGCTGAAGGGAACCATGATAGAATTACTTAGCTCTTTTGATTAGATCTATCTTTTCATCTTGGTAAATAAGAAAATAAGTAGCAAAAGAAAATTAATGAGACAAAAGAGCTAAAGTAAGAGCAATGATTTACTTCCTATAGCTCTCCACATCTGTTAGATACTGTGCTTATCTATAAAGAACCAAAATTACTTATATAAATATAGTAAATAATCAAACCTTACCTGAATGGAATACATTATAATTTTAAAGCAGTGAACTGCAAATTCATTGGGATCCCACAGTTTGTGATGATCTAAATGCCTGCAAATAACAACAAAAAATTACTTTAAAATTCCCTATTTTATTATACTTTCTTCCTCTAGAAACTTCAACAATAAGAAAAGCTTAAAGTGAGAATACTACCTAAAAGAAAAGCAAGATTTCAATTTATTTCTTAATTAATGAACTTCATGAAACATATGTTGCAATTAAAGCTATTTCTAAAGCTATGCTATGGACCAGTAGTAGTTTCGTGAACATTTAATAAATATTTACTGATTCCCAGGTTTTTTCAATGTTGGAATTTGTTAATTTACTTATCACAATGAGTAATTTTATCTAACAAGTAAATATGAATGAAAGAGGGTAAATGATGAACAAATACAAGGCTGGAACACATCAGGAAAACAATCTTAGATTATATCCACAGATTGCCAGATCTACTTCTCACCTACTGTATCAAAATTAAAGTTTAAAAATTGTCCTTCCATATCAAAACCAGCTTTATTATAACTATCATTTGTTGAAATTATATTTTATGCTAGGCATATATTATCAACCTTAACGGTTAATTTAGACCATGAGTTCAGGAAAAAAATGATAGGAATTTGAATTCTGACTTCACTTTCTACCTATATGTCCTTGTACATGAGTGAGTTACTTGACTTCTCTAAGGGCCAGAAATCTGACCTGGAAAATGGGGACAGTAATGACATCCACTTCATAGGGTAAAAGGATTAAGTAAGATAAAGTATATGAGGTTATTAGCATAGTCACAGGATGCAGCCAGCACTTGGTAAGTAGTAGCTTCTATTTTAAGATATAAATAAACCATTTAATGCATGCATTAAAATCTTTTCAAAGGTGAAAAAATTGGAGCTCAGAGAGGTTGAGTTTTTCAAGTTCATACAACTAATAAACAGCACATCCTGATATGACCTATATTAACATCTGTGCTTGCTGCTTCTTATAACTTTCATCTCCTGGAAAGTAATAATTACTTTCTGGGGCATTAAAAATGGAAATGATACCAACAAAAAGACCTGAAATCCATCTTGAATCATCATAGTTTTTAAGGTCTACTATGTGTGACGTACTATGCGCTACCCTCTGTAGATCTGAAGAAGCATTTGAACATGGCTACTTGTTTGGAAGAAGTCTGAAGAGTAGAGGGCAAAAATGAAATCCACTAATTACAATTAAGTGGACAGAAGCAGTGATAAAAAAAAAATGCAGAGAATTTATAGAACAAAATGCAGAAAACAAACGTACAGTTAACCTGAATCTGATAAATTGGGTAGTTTCTGCCTCATAATTGAGGCAAATTCTTCCATATTCACTCTCAGAAGATATAAATTTTAATGTTACTATGAGCTGTATTATCATGATTTTATGGATTCTTAACCAATAGTCAAGATAAATATTGTCCATTATAATATTCATCTGCTAAGAGGCAGAAAAATCAACTTTATTTACCTCACCAAGCATGCTACCAATTACTTATAGTTCGCATGTGTACTTGTCAAGAATTTTATTACAGTAACCTGCTGACATATTGGCCCTGGCTCAAATTTGTCCTATATAGCTC
This sequence comes from Plecturocebus donacophilus, assembly GCA_004027715.1. Lineage (NCBI taxonomy): Eukaryota > Metazoa > Chordata > Mammalia > Primates > Pitheciidae > Plecturocebus > Plecturocebus donacophilus. Next base: position 14,218 of record PVKP010039399.1, read on the forward strand.
TATCTGATTAATTTTCTCAAAGGGCAGTTTTAGCCACTTCATACTTTTGAGCTAAGATTTCCACTAATTATCTATACACTTAAATATAAAATTTTAAAATATCTACAGTATAGACTAAACTTTTTCCCTCTTATCTCACACTAAGCTCTAAACCCTATCCAACACTCCAGCCAACATTATCAGTGTCTTGGGCTCACTGTTGACTAAAAACATAATATTCAAAATTTCTTTTAAATCATTTTTCTTTATGAAAATAACTGAAATTTAAAATCGACTTTAATATCAAACTAAAGCATTATTTACAAATAAAATACAATTTCTAGAGCAGTTTTTGATAACTACCTTCATCGACCTTAAAAGATACTGGCCCTGGGTGCGGTGGCAGGCCCAGGTGTGCAGATCACCTCGAAACCCCATCTCTACTAAAAATACCAAATTAGCCAGGCATGGTGGCGCATGCCTGTAATCCTAGCTACTTGGGAGGCTGAGGCAGGAGAATTGCTTGAACTTAGGAGGTGGAGGTTGTGGTGAGCTGAGATCGTGCTATTGCACTCTAGTCTGGGCAACAAGAGCAAAACTCCATCTCAAAAAAAAAAAAAAAAGATGTTGGTCCTAAATTTCCAATGTAGATATGAATTATTTGTTTTGAACTGCTAGAGCATTTTTTGTCTTTTTCTCATAATCCACATATTGTTTTATAAATATTGTACATGTCAATCACCCAACACATTTGTAATTAATGCATATATTCCCAAAATACTTGGCACCTCCTTACAGAGGGCATTTAATATTTAATTAACTAAATGGCTAGTATGTAATCACATATTTACTTAAGATTAATTTAATTAATTAACTAATACATGATCGGAATTTTTAAGTTCTATATAGAAAAGAATATAACTCAGTTCAAGTTATTCAATTCAAGTACAGCTTATTTGGTAATTTTTTTCACCAGGCTAGCTCTCTAGATTTTTAAGGCCTTATAGATTAGTTCTCAATAAGAGTATTAAGATGAAAAATGGTATTCTGACATTAAGTTAGGATGCATAGATATTAAAAAAAAAATCTGCCCTTAGTATATTTAATGTAATCCTGATTAATTTTTTTAGTAGCATTTCCATAAGCCTTTAAACAGTAGATCTCAATATTTTGGAGGTAGGAGGAAACATAGATTGAATATCTAATGATTCTTTGATTTTTAATATAATTTTGTGATTTACAGACTCTTATAACTAAGGCTCAACTTGGATCCCCAGGCTAAGAATATCCATCTGTCCTAAATAAAGAATTCTGGGCTAGGCGCGGTGGCTCATGCCTGTAATCCCAGCACTTTGGGAGGCCTAGGCGGGTGGATTACAAGGTCAGGAAATCAAGACCATCCTAGTCAACATGGTGAAACCCCATTGCTTCTGAAAATATAAAAATTAGCTGGGCGTGGTGATGCATGCCTGTAATCTCAACTACTTGGGAGGCTGAGGCAGAAGAATAGCTTGAACTAGGGAGTCGAAGGTTGCAGTGAGCTGAGATGCCACTGTACTCCAATCTGGCAGCAGAGCGAGACCCCGTTACAAAAAAAAAAGAATTCTGGATGTTACATTTAGAATATGGTACATATTCTATAAAGCCACTATTACAGTCAGAAGGAGAAAAGGACAAGGTGAATTTTAACAAAAGAAACACTAGCAAAAATGTCTAGAAATTACGTAGAATATTATATGGTAGATCTATCATCTAGTGATTGAGTTAGAAACACAAAGGCTTAACAAGGCTTAAGAGAGAATGTGTAGGTGGAGAAACTCAAAGCTCATTAACGTACTTTGCCTGGAGGAGAGCATGTAAGTACCAATGAGATATTTAATATTCTTGCTATGATTAATCACCATGTAAAAGATTATTTACTCAGATACATGAATGTGATCTAAGGCAGCCCAGCCATGGCAAAAAGCCAAGAAATACAAGCCAGGGAACAGGAAAAACTGACGATGAGTTAGTAAAACAAGATACATCACACTTGGACACTGTTTGTTTAAATATTTCACTGCACATATGCATTTCAAGGTCTGTAAGTAGATACTCAAGTTAAACAATGCACATGATATTAAGCAGATTATAACACTTCATACTTAAAGGGAAAAAGCTACTTAAGTATTGCCCACTGTTCAAACATATCATTTGTGACTCAGTCTTGCACTACTTCCACAATGTCACACTGGTTTCATTAATAACTTCCTCATACAAGTAGAAAAGTAGTTGTCCTCTATTAATAAGTTAACACAGAATTAAATAAATTAATACAGAAAAGTCACAACCAGGAAAACACCAACTACTTACGCAAAAACTGGTCTAACAGCATTATTCATATTACCAAAAGTTGCTCGACCCAGCAGTTCTCTGAAACAGTTTTCAGCCAGCACAGCAGGATTCTCTTCTTTGTCAGTTGTAGAAGGAGAAGAAGGAGGGCCTATGCGACTAAAAAAGAAAGTGAAATAAAGAAAAACGAACATAAGAATTTTAATATTAGTTCTAATAAACAGAATATACTTAGTTTTCAGAAATATTAAAATGGCATTTGCTTTTTATCATCCAGTAAATATAAAGCTTAATTATAATTTCATGAATGTAACACTACCAAAATGAATCATACACTCTTTCAAATAGAAGAAATAAACTTGGCTGTGCAACTTGTTTCTAACAGAATGTCTTCTATATAAGTAAAATACTCAGCAGCTTGCTATTCATTTTCATTCAACTTTTCTGTATTTATAGAAAAATCTTAGTAAGAACACAGTGCCCAGAGACCATCTTTAGGTATCCTTAATTTAACTGTAAATGGGCAAAAATAGACTAAAGTGAAAAACTATGACCTAGCCTATAAATAAAAAATAAAATTTAAAAGCTAATTAGAATATCTGTATATGTAGCTGTCTTCAGCAGACAATATTCTGTTCATATCTTGAAACATTATTTTAGGCTAATTTATGAATAATAATTTAAAAAATGTATATGTGGCACTGGGATTATATCATGAAAAAATATAATATCTTAAGAAATGACAACCAATGAGCTCTGTTTCCTATATTTTACTTAGGCTAACCCTGGACCTCAAGAGCCATAGTTATGGGAAATGGGTTCGTTCCATCTAGCTAGTGATCCTTGAAATAGTAAATATTTTAGATAAGGAAACTTTCATCTCAGCTACAGTGCCAAGAATAGGAAAAATACAAATAATGATAAAATATATCAAGTTTCACACTTTAGGAAAGGTTCCCAAAGCTGGAGACAGTCACATCCAAGGAATTAAGCATGAATCCTTTCTGTAATTAGTGTAAATTAGCATGAATGTGCAAGTGCTACCATAGAGTTATCAATTACATCTCATTTCTAGACTACTTTTATGTTGCTATTACACATATAATCACAAAAATTATACATAAAATTTATATCTAGAACTGTAGAATTGAATCACATTTAAATTTGATTTAAATTTTCCTCTTCAAACTGTAAGAATCAGGAAAGTAAGAATAATAAGCCATTGGAGAATACTGCTTCTGAAATCTTCATTAATTTATGTTAAATATATTAAATATTATTTATATATAATAAATATTTTATTATTCATTAATTTATTATTATTAACTTGTTATCTCTGTGTATGGCAAGAGAAATGTGGGGGATAAGAATGCTTCTAGTATTTGAAAAAGTGGAATAAAGTACAGAATTCCAAGTGCAAGTGAATGTTACGGAGGAAAAAGAAAAAAATGAGCATATATCTCAAAACAATATTCAATTCCAAAATATATTAGGACAAATCAAATATGAACAGTGTCTAAACATTTTGCTGAAAAAATAAAATACAGTGTGGGTAGCTATTATTATTATCATTATTATTTTGGTTAGTTCTAACTCCCTGTGCAAAAGTATTCTAGATCTTTTATATTAACAGAAGCAGAGCTATAATTTCTATTTCTTACATTTGCAACTTTAAGTAGTATTCATTAAAACAGCAATTTGGATATTCAATAATAAGAGGCAAATAAACTGTAAACTTATTCTCAAAGAAAAAGAAGGCTTAGGTATATGAATAATAATCTATAGTCTACTAACCCTAATGTGATCACTATGGACTAAAATTTTTTCAGAAAGGTACATATTTTTAAACTCACTTAACTTTATGAGACTACTGTTTACAGAGTATTAAAGACAAAATGTTCTTATCCTAGGCAAGCACATATACATGTATATAAAAGTAACAGTTTCAACACTGACATCTTTTTAAATACCTGTCAACTTCTTCTATCTTTTGCATGTTAAACAGGAGGGATGGAACAATCTTATCCATATGCTGAGGTTCCCAAATGGTGGCCCGAAGTTCATCGTTAACTGTTTTGCGAACCACACCTTGAATACCCCTAATTCCAGCAATTCGTATCCTATTAAAAAAAAAAAAAAAAGGAAGAAAATGAGCCATAAAAAAAGTAATTTAAACAAGTCTGTTTGCCTAGCTAAGAAAATGAATATCAAGTAAATACTGTTATATTAACAATAAAATATCTTAAAATAACACACAAGTCTAAGAAAGTAAAACCTCAAAAATTTAAGAGACACAGAGATATGCCCCAAAAAGGCTTACTTTAAATATTATGTTTTTAAAATCAGCATTTTAAAAGTTAAAGGGACTATAAAATACAAAAATACATATTTTTCAATTTTAAATAATCAACAGCATAGGTTTTCTTAAAATGATAACAATACTCCATTTCTTACCGAGAAGTCTTAAAAGCTGAGTAAAAACAGGATTTCACTGTTCTGAATACCCTTCATGCTTCGTCAGACTTCTCTCACTGTTCTTCCCTAATAGCCCTTCAACTCCCTTAGTCTACCTAGATAGAAGACTAAGCTGGTTCTTTTAAAAGGTATTACAAACAAGAACTACCGAAATGGAGCACAGATAATCTCAGCCATATATAAATACATACATACATTATCATGTAATAATCCGATGTGACTTAAAATGTATCAATATAGTAGTGAGAGAATGCTGCCTGATCCTCCCATCCCAGATCATAGCACCAAACTTCCTTAAGTTCTTCCTCACTCTTCTTTAAAAAAGCAAAAGAAAATAAAAATCTGTAGGTTCAAGAATGAGAAGAAAAGTGACCAGAAAACAGTTTCTAAAAACTGCCAAAGAACAAAATCTCAAGCAGAGCTAACTTGGTGGCTCAATGAGTCTCAAAACAGTCAAATATGATTGTTATTCACTTCCTTTCTTTCTACTATCTGGAATACTCACCAATTAGAGGTTTTTTCAGTTTACCTAGCACTGTCTTCCAAAAACTGTAAATAGGTTTAAAGAACAGAAGATACGGGGAGGGAGGTGACATTGCTTTACATACCCATGGCAAAATAATGCAAGCATCCAGGAGTAGCAGATGGAGAATGGAAGGTGGCAGTAATATGATACTGAACAGGTAAGAAAAATGAATTGGAAGACATAAAGGTAAATTTTGCCTGTTTCAAAGCCGTATCTACATATGCTGCTCTTTAAAACATGAGTCTTGAGAGACTCTCATGCAGCTATCACAGTGGGCAAGCCTAACATTCTTACAAAAGGTTCCTGCTTTACATACCTGCTGCTACACCTTGGGTGATGAGAAGGCCAAGCACAAGGTGGCATGAAGCACATGAACAAACAAGATGAACCCTGTCTCATGCCTTGTGAGGCAGCAGCCTAAATAGAGCAGCAGCAGATAGTGGTGTCCTTGTTTAAGGTTAAAGGGCAGTGTTGGTGGCAACTATCAATAGCTACTATAGCTACACAGGTTCATCCAATCCAGATCTAACATCTAGCCTTATCAGCACATTCTAGCCATGACCCCCTAAAAAGGAATTTTACATTTTCCCCATTAGTGAAATAGAACAACTGTCACATCTACAGCATAGAAATGTTGAACAGTTTA
>PVKP010039400.1:0-20179 GCA_004027715.1 Plecturocebus donacophilus
AAGGAATAAGGGATGAAAATAACAAACAAGCAGCCAACCAATATTTTATTTAAACCTGTGAAATGCTATGCAATTGCTGAGGAGTGATTTACTTCCAATTATGAGGTCACTTTTAAAATAAGTGTAATGCGATATGGAGAAAAATGTATGTTTTGTGGATTTGGGGTGGAGAATTCTGTAAATATTTGTTAAGTTTACTTGTTCCAGGTCTGAGTTCAAGTCCTCGATATCCTTGTTAATTTTCTATCTTGTTGATCTGTCTAATATTGACAGTGTATAATTTTTCTTATAAAAGTCACAGGAATTCGGCCAGGCACAGTGGCTCATGCCTGTAATCCCAGCACTTTGGGAGGCCAAGGTGAGCAGATCACTTGAGATCAGAAGTTTAAGACCAGCCTGGCCAACATGGTGAAAGCCCCTCTCTACTAAAAATACAAAAATCAGCCTGTAATTCCAACTACCTGGGAGGCTGAGGCAGGAGAATCACTTGAAGCAGGAGGCAGAGGCTGCAGGAGCTGAGATTGTGCCACTGCACTCCAGCCTGGGAGACAGAACAAAACTCTGTCTCAAAATAAGTAAAAATTAACAATCAATCAATCAATCAATCAAATCATGAAAATTCTCTGTGCATTTTGGACTAATCTTTTATTGGTTATACACGCTGCAATTATCTTCTCCCAGTTTATGGTTAGTCTTTTCACTCTCTTCATGGTGTCCTTTGAGGAATAAAAGTTCTAAACTTAAATGCAGTTGATTCATCATTTTCCCCTTATTTTTTACACTTCTCTGTTTTAAGAAATCTTTCCCCATTGTGACATTATAAAGATAACCAATTTTGTCTTCTGAAAACCCAACTGTACTGTTATTCCATCAGGTCTCTGTCTTTCTTGTGGGTGTGGTGTGAAGGGGTGCAATTTCTTTTTTTACTGTGTGTTTATCCATTTGTTGCAAGACCACTCTTTCCTTGTTCATTTGCAAGATAAATCTCATTCATGTATCAAATATCCATATTTGCAAGGGTCTATTTCTGGGCTGTCAATTCTGCCCCTTAGTCTTTTTTTCCTTTCACTGTACAAACACCACATAATTTTATTTTTTTGAGACCAAGTCTTACTCTGTTGCCCAGGCTGCAGTGCAATGGCATGAATTTGGCTTACTGCAACTTCTGCCTCCGAAGTTCAAGTGATTCTCCTGCCTCAGCCTCCTGAGTAGCTGGGATTACAGGTGCCCACCAGCACCCCTGGCTAATTTTTGTATTTTTACTAGAAACAGGGTTTCACCATGTTGGCCAGGCTGGTCTCACACTCCTGACCTCAGGTGATCAGCCTCCCTCAGACTACAAAAACGTTGGGATTACAGACACGAACCACCACACCCAGCCAACACCACACCATGTTAATTACTATAGCTTTAAAATAATTTTATAACTGGAAGGTTAAGTATGTGCCACCTTATTCATTTTCTTTAAGATGGTGTTGGTTATTACTGGCCTTTGCTCTTCCATATAAATTTTAGGATTAATTTGTTCAAATTTAATAACATAAATACCCTGGAATATTGACTGGAATTGTATAAAACCTATTGAGCAATTTGGGGAGAAATGGCATCTTTACAATATTGAGTCTTTCAAACGTGAACATGGCATCTCTCCATTAATTTAATTTAGTTTTTGTTTTATTTTTAAACCAAGCTCATGGCTTCAAGGTCTTTTTATAATATGTCTTTAAATTAAATTGTATTATTTTATTTTAACTTACATATTTATTTATTTTTAAGAGATGAAGTCTTGGTCGGGCACGGTGGCTCACGCCTGTAATCCCAGCACTTTGGGAGACTCAGGCGGGCAGATCACGTGAGGTCAAGAGTTAAGAGATCAGCCTGACCAACATGGTGAAACCCTGCCTCTATTAAAAATACGAAATTAGCCGGGCATGGTGGCACATGCCTGTAATCCCAGCTACTGGAGAGGCTAAGGCAGGAGAATCACTTGAACCCAGGAGACAGAGGTTGCAGTGAGCGAGATCGAGCCATTGCACTCCAGTCTTGGCAACAAGAGTGGAAAAACTCCACTTCAAAAAAAAAAAAAGAGATAGGGTCTCGCTCTGTAGCAGCCTGGGAGGTTGAGGTGGGAGGATCACTTTGAGCCTAGGAGTTGAAGACCAGCCTGGCCAACATGGTGGGATCCTGTCTCTATTAAACATTTTTAAAAATTAACTGAGCATGGTGGCGCATGCCTGTAGTCCCAGCTACATGGGAGACCAAGGTAGGAAGATTGTTTGAGACAGCAGTGTGCTGTGTTCTCACCACTGCATTCAGGCTAGGTAACAGAGTAAGACTGTCAAAAAAAAAAAAAAAAAAAGATTTTATAACTCTCTTCTTATATTTATTCCTAGGTACTTAATATCTTTGATACTATTATAAATATTATTTTAATTTTTTTATTTTTGAAGCATTTGTTGATGGTTTACAGAAATGCAATGTATACTTTTTTTTCGACTAACACTTTGCTCATGGAAACAATGTATAAATATTGATGTGGCTGGCAACTTTGCTTAATTTTTTAAGTTAATTCTAACAAGTAATCCATAGATTACTTTGGGTTTTTTATGTGGACAAGCATATCACCTGCAACATAGTGGGCTTTCCGTTTCTCCTTTTAATCTTGATTCCTTTTCCTTCTGCCTTTCTGCTTTGTTTAGGATGGCCAGTACACTGTTGAACAGCAATAATTTTGTGGTTAACCTTGTCATTTTCCTGATCTTGAAAATGTACTTTTATTGTTTCACAAATAACATTTGATGTTTTATTTAATGTATAACCCTTGTCAAATTTAGAAAGTTCTCTTCCCTTCCTAGTTTTCTAAGAGTTTTATCATAAATAAATGATAAATTAGCAGACACATTTTCTGCATTTATGAAGATAACCATTTGATCCCCATTAAGTTGTTAAAAATATAAAGTAGTATATTTTGTTAAACCCAATTTTGTGAAGAGACATCCTCTGTCTCTCTCTCTCCCTTTCTCTCTTTTTTTTTTTTTTTCACCAAGTTCCCAAGAGCTAGAAAAGGATACATTCTCTTTTTATAGCTGGATTCCATTTGCTAATAGTTTATCTAGGGTTTTTGCATTTCAATTCATGAATGATATTGCCTTATAAATTTCCCTTCTTATAATGTACTCTTAACATTTTTCTTTCCTTTTTTTTTTGAAATGGAGTCTCACTCTATCACCCAGGCTGGAGTTCAGTGGCACAATCTCAGCTCACTGCAACCTTCACCTCCCAGGTTCAAGCGATTCTCCTGCCTCAGCCTCCCAAGTAGCTGGGATTACAGATGCCCACCGCCATGCTCGGCTAATTTTTATACTTTTGGTAGAGATAGGGTTTCACCATGTTGGCCAGGCTGGGTTTGGACTTCTGACCTCAGGTGATCTGCCCACCTTGGCCTCCCAAAATGCTGAGATTACAGGCATGAGCCACCAGGCCCGGCCTTTCTGAGATTTCTGTCTCACTCTCTGGAAGTCCTTGATACCCCAAGTTCTGTTGCCTGATTGCTTGGGGTATCAACACCAGAAGATGGTTGACTTTCTGTCAGTCTTAGTTGCTTTGTCTATAGTCTGGCTCGGAGCCACATCACACACACAAAAAATAATAATAAAACAGGAAATTTACCCCATGCTGGTCACATCTTCCAAGTTTTCATTTCTCTCCAAAATGTGCTGCCTTTTGTTCACTCTTCAGAACTCTCAGGTAGTTAGTTGGTTTTTCTGTTTTTATCTGAGGGAGTTTCAGTCTGTTAGGCGCTTATGCCACTGTGCTAAGAGAGGAACTTTTCCATATCTTCAGTTTCAAAGTCATATTTAAGAAGCAAAGTTAGCTGAATAGATGCTTAAAATTTCTTGACGGTTGACACAAATAAAATATGCCCTGGCACACTGCTACATGTTTACTGGTGAAATGGTGAAAGAGCTTTCACTCATTATTGTAGCTATGCCATAGCTGGACTCATCCACTCGCAGTGTTTTTATGGTTGTTCCTAAAGGCAAGAAATTGTGCTGAATTAGCTGGAGATGATTCTGTCATAAGCCTTTTGGATGTCCCTTATAGCACAGTCCCCTGTAAATCGCTGATTTTCAGCATTAAGAACCAGCTAGCCCCTTTGAGACTCTTCAGAATCTCTTGCTTTTTCATGGTCACCAATCACTAATGGATTTACAGTGTTGTGGCAACAATTTCCCAGAGCAGACATCACTTTAATAGTGCTTTCTAGGTGGCAGAGGTCATTTACCTCAGAGACACTTCAAAAGTGTTCATTACTGTATTAAAAAAAAAAAAAATGGATGGAGGGGCAAATTGCCTGATGGCTGTACAAATCACCATGGTTAATGTGTGGTGGGATAGCCAAGGTCCTTAGGAGTTTTAATAGCATGTTAGAAGGTGACTAATGATAGCTCATATAGGATGTTGGACATATATCTAAATGCTGACTTGTCAGAAACATTACTATTTTTCGTTGTTCCTATGTTTACAAATAAATTTATCACAGTAATATATGGCAAGTTTGAAAATGTTTTAAGATCCTTACATTGGCCTGTAATTCTGGTAATAACAGTTATGGGTAGGAGATGGTAAGAGAAGGCTATGCCCTTTAGATCTCAAATCTTCTTGTTGTGTTGTTTAAAACAGGTATCTCATGTCACGTTTAAGTATATTTTACAACAGTGTTTCTCAAAATGTGGCTCAATGATTTTAATGTACTAAAATCTCTTGCAGTGTTGCTAAAAATGCACATTCCTAACCTTACCTCAGCCCTGCAATATCAAGACCCCAAATAAGAAGAATGGAAGGGATGGGACCTTTCTAGTTAAGTTTTATCAAGTTCTTCTAGGAGAGTCTCACCCACATGAAGGAAAATAATTACATTTGATTCTTGGAAAGATTTTCTTCTGTGCTGAGATCACACAAGAAAGAAAGAAACTGTCAAGCCATAAAAAGACATAGCCAATCCCAGAAGGCTACATACTGCATGATTCCAATTATATGACATTCTGGAAAAGGCTAAACTATAGAGGCAGCAAAAAGATCAGTGGTTGCCAGGGGTTGGTGGAGGAGGGAATGAAGAGGTGGAATACGGAAGATTTTTACACCCGTGAAAACATTTTATATGACACTATAAAGAGTACACTATATGGTGGATCCATGTCATTATACATGTGTCCAAACCCATAGAGTGTGCAACACCAAGAGTGAACCCTAATGTAAACTATGGACATGGACTTTGGATAATAATGATGTGTTCATGTAAGTTCATCAGTTGTAAAAAATGTATCACTCTGGTGGGAGATGTTGATAGTTGGGAGTTTGTGTGTCTGATGGCAGGAGGTATATGGGAAATCTCTGACCTTCTGTTCAATTTTGTCATGAACCTAAAACTAGTCTAAAAAGTGTCTTTTTAAAAATCATGGTAAAATAATTTAGTAAGTTCTGAAGGTTTTTCTTTTTATTTAATACATTTTTACTATATGCCTCCAAAGTACAGAACATTATGCTAGGTGCTGAGGAAAAGACGACTAATTAATAGGGAGGTTTCTGTTCTCAAAGTGATTCTGTTATGCTAAGGGAAGAGCGGAATGCCCAGAATGGCTTGATTAAGAAAAAAAAAATAAAGTACTCAAAGTTCTAACTGCACTTACGACTTGGAATGAATATAAACCCCCATCTCATATCTAATGAGTTTCTCAAGAGATCTAGATTCCAAAAATGTTAAGTTAATGAGTGACCACATTATAGATCCATCTCAAAGATAGCTATAAAAACTGAAACCAAAACAAGGAATTCTGAAAGATATTTTAAAACAAAATGTTAAGTGTCTTAGTTGAGTTCCTAGAAGCAGAGCTTGAGACAGGAATTCATGTGCAATTGATTTACTGCGTGCTTTCCTGAGACACTGTAAGAGAGTGAGGGAAGGGGAAGAATTGAGTCAAATGTGTGGTTTCAGGAGATGGCTAGGCTGGGCTTCAGCCTGCATACAGGCTGAAGTGGAGCACTTCACACAGAGGTTTTCCTTCCTGAAGGCAAGAGGGCTGGGCTAGTATACACTCACACAGTGACTCACTGGCCATGGGCCACCACCATCCGCCTTCCAGGCTTTCTAATCATATCCTGTCAGCCAAGGGCAACGCCCCTCACCCCCTCAAAGGGTGTGACTGTGAGCCAGTAGCAGCCAATGCTCACGGTGGCTGGGGTTGGGTGCACCACCCAGTAGGGGGATCAGGGAGGACACTGAAGGCATCTGTCACATAAAGAAATGAACTGTCACATAAAGTTCAAGGAAAAGGTTCTTCATCGCCTTTCTAGTTTTAACTGTTCTCATTCCTTTTTATCAGCCATTTTCATAATATTAGTCTCAGGAATTCTCTTCTAAGAATTATCAAGGCCCCAAAGAGCTTTATTTTATGTTGATTGCATCTACTGATATTACTGTAATTGAAATTAAAACTGAAAACATTGAAAAGACTGATCCATTTAAAAATAAGCACTGTCTGAAATGAGTCATCCTCTATGCTGCACCGACTCTTCTGTTAGGGCTCGGCAGTCAGGCTGTGTGGGTTCAAATCTTAGTTTCATCCCTTATTTGCTATCTTCCATTAGCCTCTTTGTACTTTAGTATCCTCATCTTTATTTTTTTTATTTTATATTTATTTATTTTTTTGAGACAGAGTCTCGCTTCTTCGCCAGGTGCCATGCTAGAGTGCAGTGGCTCGATCTTGGCTCACTGCAACCTCTGCCTCCCAGGTTCAAGAAATTCTCCTGCCTCAGCCTCCTGAGTAGCTGGGACAACAGGCATGTGCCACCATGCCCAGCTAATTTTTGTATTTTTAGTAGAAATGGGGTTTCACCATGTTGGCCGGGATGGTCTCTATCTCTTGACCTCGTGATCCGCCCACCTCGGCCTCCCAAAATGCTGGGATTACAGGTGTGAGCCACCGCGCCTGGTCTTAGTATCCTCATCTTTATAATGCATTTTATAAAAGTTAATTATTAGATTGTTGAGAAGATAATGAGACAATTCACAGCAAGTGCTTTGCACAGTGCCTGACACAAAGTAAGCACTTCACACATTTTAGCAAATACTAGCTAATATTTTCATTGTGTTACTATCCTCTTCATTAAGACCTCAATTACCTTTTGGCTACAGATTTCCATGTTTCCTGCCTGGTTTCTACAGTTTCTTACCATGTCTCCCTCCATCAAAATATACTAAACAGACTCAAACATACTTTTTCAAATGATTCCGTACACATATACATATATACTAGAGATTTTGTCCTAAAAAGTTTTTTTAATCATATTATCTCTCTGCTCAAAGTGAGATAATATGATTATTGAACAAATTTCATGAAAAGAGCATCACTTTCACATTTGCAAATCTCTTTAACATCTGGCTTAATAAAAGATAGCTGCATTCTCATATCTGCTTCTGCACTCAATATGTTGCAAATATGTTGTTTTGGTTCAAGTATACGAAGAAAATCTGGCCTCTCACAGATATGTAGTTTTAAGAGAGGGAGAAGTAGTTTAAATCTTTCTTTATGGTTAGCTATAGATATTTTTCTATGATACAACACTAATATTCAAAAAATCGTAGTTTCTCCAAAGTTAGCTGCAATGAGGAATCTGTAACTGTATCAATGGTCTTTCCATGTTCTGTTACATTAAAATCCATTTGGTTATTTTGCATTCTACGAGGATACTTGTGCATGATTTTGATCTTATAGAGTCCCTGATGGGTCTCAGGCATCCCAGGATTCCTCAGATTGCATTTCAAGAACTGTTGCTCCATACGAACTCTCTATACTTCTTGTTCTAAAATGTACCTGGGACTTTGTTTTTATTCAGGTATGGTGAGGTCAACAGATCGATCAGAAGACAATTGCCATTGAAAAGATAATTTGAAGGAGGGCACTCCATTCCATACAGAGCCACATGGGAAGCCACCAGGGACAGCTGGGCAGCAGAAGATGCAAGGAGGAGGCATGGGCAAAAGGCTTTATCAGGACAAGGAGCTGGGCAGGCTTACGATTGGATAGCTTGAATAATTTTGGCGGGCTCTAGGCTACAGGGCTGGTCTCTAATTCAGTACCTGGCCCTAGGCTGACCGAAGCCAGGGGACACTACAGGAGTCTGAGGGAAGGAGGACCTGGGGGTATGAACCTGAGATTGGTTGGTTTGCATATCAAAGGCATTCTCAAAGCCAAGTTGTTTGCTCTCTGTAGGAATTAGCTATCCCTGAGGGGCAGTCCCTCCCTGAATCCACAAAACCCCAATATGTCAAAGCCTCATAAAATATAGAAAATAAAAACATGATTAATATACTCCTCAGGTTGGTTTAACTACTTTCCCATAATATACCAGATATATTTCTAACCCCTTCCTTTTATTAACTCTGTTAATCCTCATATTTGTTTTACGTCTTTGAACTCTTCTCATTCATCAAAGACAGCTCAAAGTTCCTCTCTACTTTGAAGCCTTCCCTGACTAAATAGTTTGAAATTTAACCAATCATAAAAAATTTTACAATACCACTTGAATTATTGTTGTGTTATTTCACTTTCCATTGGTAGAAATGCTGTCTCTCCAACTGTAGTGTCCATTTCTTGAGATCAGCAACCTCATTTTATACTGTTTGATGCTATTCTTACCTTCCAGAGTGTCTGTCTTTGCTCTCTATGTGTATAAACCTGCAGCATCCCTCTGGCAGGAGACTCTAGCTTTCTTGCTCTGTCTTGTCTCACACTAGTTTGCCAGCCATCTCCTTAGCTCCTTGCTCTTGACTTCTTGACTAGTCTTCTTTCTGTAGTCTTTCCCTCTAGACTAGACAGATGTCTACTTTTGCTTCTTTGGTGCTGCCCTTACCTCTACTTCTCAGCAAGAGTCTGCACTAGTTCCTCAGATCACATTTGCTACTGGCTTCTGTGCAACTCCTGAGATCTTTCCTCAACTTTCCTTTGAGTTGTGGGAAGGGTGAAACAGACACAAAGCTCTGAATACTGTAGACCTTGTATACATGTCTATAAAATTATAGTTTCAAAGTCTTTTGAGTCATGTTGTTTTCAGTGATTTGAAATCGTTTATACTTGATTGTGTTGCTAACAAAATAAGGCCGGGCACACACCTGTAATCCCAGGACTTTGAGAGGCCAAGGCAGGAGGATCACTTGAGCCTAGGAGTTCCAAGACCAACTGGAGCAACATAGTGAGAATCTAGCTCTACCAAAAAAAAAAAAAAAAAAAAGTTTAAAAATTAATTTACCAGACATGGTTGCACATGCCTGTAGTTCCAGATAGATACTCAGGAAGCTAAGGTGGAAGGACTGCTTGAGCCTGGGAGGTTGAGGCTGCAGCGAGCTGTGTGATCGTACCATGGCACTCCAGTCCTGGTGACAGAGTAAGAGCCTGTCTCAAAAGAAAAAGAAAAAAAATTAAATGCTCTGAGCCTCTTCTGTGTTCCCATCTCCTTGCATATCTTAAGAACATTAAGATAATTTGTGCAAAATATCTAAACACTTTGTTTTCATTGTCTTGAATGTCATGCAAATCTCTACATAAAAAAGCTGAAAGCCATCTCAATGTTGTTTGATTAGGCTAAATGAGCGGTATTTGAAAGATTATTATGAAACATATTAACACCTCATGTCATCATAAATAAAAAGTGCCAACTACAGATTATGTTGGAGTACATTAAAACTATCCTTTTCTTAACTGTGGTCCAATATTATAGCTTGACTTGTATTATAGTTAGATTAGATGTAGTCAATAGACTTTTCTTAAAAAGGCATTTGGGGACTAGCTAAAGCAGAGACATATTTTTCATTTGTCTTGTTTGTTTTGTTCTGTTTTGTTTTTGAGACAGAACCTTGCTCTGACCTCCAGGCTGGAATACAGTGGCATGATCTCAGCTTAAACATCCTGGGTTCAAGCAATTCTTATGTCTCAGCCACCCCAGTAGGTGGGACTACAGGCGCTCACCACCACACCCAGCTAATTTTTATGTTTTTAGTAGAGACGAGTTTTCACCATGTTGGCCAGGCTGGTTTTGAACTCCTGGCCTCAAGTGATCCTCACATCTCGGCCTCCCAAAATGCCAGGATTACAGGCATAAGCCATTGTGCTTGGTCCATTTTTCTTTTTTTAAGCCTCCAGATCCCTTTATGAATACAAAAATCATGAACATTTCTAACTGAAGTCAGAACAGGGAATATATGTGTTGAGTGTTTGTGTGGTAAAGTAATTCATTTCTTACACTTAGAGTTTCATTTTGCCATTTCTGTAACCAGGGATAAGCCTGGATTCTACTAGCCTCCTAATGAATTTGCAAAGCAATGGCTGTTCTCATTTTGAGTAAGTGGAATATGGAAGATGGAATATGGAATCTTATGGCTGAAGGTTAGTCCTAATGTAGTAATTCTGCAGCGTATTAAGACTCCCATACAGGATATTTAGTTGAATACAGCAATGTACTTAATTTCACATGACATCTGCCTTCAGCATCTAAGGTTTGGCTCTACCATAAACCATGGGGATGCTTTGTTGAAAAACACTGTCCTCTATTTTCTCCTAACAACTCATTATGTATATATCATCTATACATTGATCTTAATATTATTTGAAATTGGCTGGATACAGTGGCTTACACCTGTAATCCCAACACTTTGGGAGGCCAAGGCAGGAGGATTGCTTCAACCCAGGAGTTTCAGACAAGCCTGGACAACATAGTGAGACATTATCTCTACCAAAAAATTAAAAAATTGGCTGGATGTGGTCACACAGGCCTGTAGTCCCAGCCACTCAAGAGGGTGGAGTGGGAGGATCACTTGAGTCTGCAGTGAACAGTGATCATGCCACTGTACTCCAGCCTGGGCAAAAGAGCAAGACCCTCTCTTCTCGATCTCTCTCTCTCTCTCTCTCTCTCTCTCTCTCTCTCTCTGTGTGTGTGTGTGTGTGTGTGTGTGTGTATTCTTTAAAAATGTTCAACTTACGGCTAGGCATGGTGGCTCACCCCTGTAATCCTAACACTTTGGGAGGCCAAGGTGGATGGATCATTTGAGGTCAGAATTTAAGAGACCAGCCTGGCCAACATGGTAAAACTCCATCTCTACTACAAATACAAAAATTAGCTGGGCATGGTGGCACCCACCTTTAATCCTAGCTACTCAGGAGGCTGAGGCAGGAGAATCACTTGAACCCAGGGGGCAGAGGTTACAGTGAGCCAAGATCCTGCCACTGCACTCCAGCCTGGGTGACAGAGCGAGACTGTTGTCTCAAAAAAAAAAAGAAAGAAAAGAAAAGAAAAGAAAAGAAAATGCTCAACTTTGAGGATTCTACCATCTTAGGTTAAAAACAAGTGTCTCACCCGGTGTGGTGGCGTGTGGCTATAGTCCCAACTATTCAGGAGGCTGAGATTGGGTGATCGTTTGAGTCCAGGAGTTCTGGGCTGTAGTGCACTATGCCTATCAGGTGTCCACACTAAGTTCAGAATCAATATGGTGGTGACCACCCTGGAGCGGGGAACCACGAGGTTGCCTAAGGAGGGGTGAACTGGCCCAGGTCGGAAACAGAGCAAACAAACAAACAAACAAACAAAGGGTCTCAAATTTCTTATTCACTATATAACATTTATATTAATTGTCAAGTTATGCTGTCTTAAATGTACCTCCTACAAACTACAAACTAATCTTTCCCATTTATAACACATTAAGATTTAGTTAAAAGGTGTATTAACACTTTATTGAGTTCATTCATAGTTTATATGTTGCTTATATTTAAAATCAAGATTATAATGCTTGGCTGAGCATGGTGGCTTATGCCTGCACTGCAATCCCAGCACTTTGGGAGGCCGAGGTGGGGGGATCACCTGAGGTCAGGAGTTTGAGGCTGGTCTTGAACATGGTGAAACTGCATCTCTACTAAAAATACAAAAATTAGCCCAGTGTTGTGGCGGGCACCTGTAATCCCAGCTACTCAGGAGGTTGAGGCAGGAGAATTGCTTGAACCCAGGAGGTGGAGGTTGCAGTGAGCCGAAATTGCTCCACTGTACTCCAACCTGGGAAACAGAGTGAGACTCCAACTCAAAAAAAAAAAAAAAAAAATTATAATGCTTAACTTTTACTAGATTTTTGTGACAATTGAAAAATAATATGACAGTGTCTTGAAAAATAATTGCCATATATGTGTGAACTAAAGTTTATAAGCTCTGATTGTATTGCTTCTTAGCAACTATCTTTCTTAAGTGAGAGCCTCCATCACCTGACTTGTTTTCAGACAGCAGGCCCCAAAATTATTTTGCACTTTGATGATACCTGACTGGATATTTCGAGAGTCATTGTAGTCTTGTTGAGGTACAACATAACTAGAACCATAAAAAATATTTCCACATGAGGAATATGCTTTTATTCTAAATGGTTTCTCTATTTAAAAATTTTTATGGCCAGGAGTGGTGGCTCACAACTTTAATCCCAGCACTTTGGGAGGCTGAGGCCGGTGGATCACCTGAAGTCAGGAGTTCAAGACCAGCCTGGCCAACATGGTGAAACCCCATCTCTACTCATAATACAGGCCGGGCATGGTGGCTCACACCTGTAATCCCAGCACTTTGGGAGGACAAGGCAGGTGGATTACTTGAGGTCAGGAGTTCAGGAGCAACCTGATCAACATGGAGAAACCCCGTCTCTACCAAAAATACAAAAAAAAAAATTGGTTGGGCATGGTGGCGCATGCCTGTAATCCCAGCTACTCAGGAGGCTGAGGCAGGAGAATCGCTTGAACCCAGGAGGCAGAGGTTGCAGTGAGCTAAGATCACGCCATTGCACTCCAGCCTGAGCAACAAGAGTGAAACTCCATCTCAGAAAATAAAATAAAATAAAATTTTACGTACCTTAAAGAAGGGAGGGCGATTCATTGCTGCCTATGCTTGTCATGTAGTTCAACAATGTCACTTACTATTTATGGCACTTCCACTTAGTATCCAATCATGTTTAAATTTATTTATCATCCAGTGAATTGAATTATGCAGTTTAACCTAACACGGTAATAAACAGAAATAGTAAAATGCCCCTCCCTCCAAGAAATCTCCTTTCAATATTTGCCTGTCACCTTTTCCTACAGGGATTGCACTGATATCTCTAGGAAGGAGTATAAGTTTAACGTGCCCTCCTGAATTCTACTGACCCTATTATAATTAGTTTCCTCTTCCATTATCCATTTAAAAAATTACACGCGTCGTCATTACAGATTCTCCTTTCTATTTCTAGTCCTCTACTTCCACTACTGAAGTTGTTAATAATCTTCCTTATTTTAAATGTCCTTCTTCATCTTCTCATTCATACACTTGCCCCGAATTTCCATCCCTGATTAAGTGAGGGCTTGGTGAGCAGGGCTGTTAACATGTGGGAGTAACAGAATTTGATGCCCAGGAAGATCTGAAACGTAGAACTGACAGCAAAGTTGGAACAAGGCAGGAGGGCTGAACTGGTGTGAATAACTGCTGTATTTGTTGCTAACAGAAGTGCCAATCAGAAGGGGCACAAAAGAGAGGAGGATGGGAATGAGGCACAAGCTGGGAATCAGATATGGAATAGAACAAGCAGGATTCATAAGAGAAAGAAGGGCGACGCCTAGAAAGATTTCTCTTGGGCTTCGTAGTAGGCACGAGGGCTTCCAATATGGCACCTGAGACCCTGCCTATGGATGGAACTGAATCAGTTCAGGACACCAAGACCGTTCACCTACATTTGTTCAACCAACAGCTGCACATCCACTGAGCCAGGTACTTGCAATACAAAGAAAACTAAGTCATTGTATTTTGTACATTAGAGAATTATTATTTGAGATTATACATGACTTTTGTGGAGAAAAAGAAAATTTAAAGCCTTTTAAGACATTTTGCTTCCATACTGAAGTTGAGATTCATAAAATATTTTGTTTAAAATGTAAATATACTTGCAGGAAATATGGTGAATCGTTTCAACAAGTGTGGTTTCTTGTTCTTTCTAAAAATCTTTGAAATATTTCTAGAATTGACAATCTCCCTTAACTAGAAAGGAAAGATAAAATTCAACTAAAGTAAGAACAAAATATATTTTGGAAAAAGCAACTTAGGCTGCATGTACACTATTTTGGGTTAGAGGTATGTTTTAATTAACAAAAAAAGGAATCTTAGAATTTTGAAGTTGGTTTCCTGAAGTTATTTGTTCACATGCAGTATCTTCAGAAAATTAAGGGAAACAAAAAATAGAAATACAAACTTACCTGGTACACAAGTATGTTATATCTCTACTTGTAATATTTCACATCAAGTAAGACTACAGTAATTATGGAAAAGAATCAAAAATGAAACCCAAACTGGATAAAGGATACAGTTCTCTTTTCTGCTGTTCTTCTAGACAGCGTCTTGCTCTGTCATGCAGGCTGGAGTGCAGTGGAGTGAGCACAGCTCCCTGTAGCCTCGAACTCCTGGGCTCAAGCAATCCTCCCACCTCAGCCTCTCAAGTAGCTGGGACTGCAGGCACAAATCACCAAGCCCAGCTAATTTTTTTAAAACAATTTTTTTGGTAGAAATGAGGTCTCACTATGTTGCCCAGGTTGGTCTCAAATTCCTGGCTTCAAGCGACCTACTGGTCAAGTTTGAGACCTCAAGGTCAAGACCTGTTGGTCAAGTTTGAGAACTCAAGGTCTCAACTCCTAGACTCCCACCTCGGACTCTCAGAGTGTTGGAATTACAGGCATGAGCCATTATGCCCAGGCAAAGAAAGTTACCTTTTTGAATGAGTCTTTTTTATTTTAGAAAGAGAAAAACTGAAAAAGATAGGATCTGAGAAGGATATAGCTGAGTACAAATATTAAAATAAATTCTGAATACTGAACTTGGGCTACATTCTTTAAAGCTAAAAGGGGTAAATGTGGCTGGGCACAATGGTTCATGCCTCTAATCCCAGCACTTTGGGAGGCTGAGACCGGCGGATTAACTGAGGTCAGGAGTTCAAGACCAGCCTGGCTGACATGGTGAAACCCTGTCTCTACTAAAAATACAAAAATTACCCAGGCATGGTGGTATGTGCCTATTAACTCCAGCTACTCCAGAGGCTGAGGCAGGGGAATCACTTGAACTCAGGAGGTAGAGATTGCAGTGAGCCAAGATCACGCCACTGCACTCCAGCCTGGGCGACAGAGCAAGACTCTGTCTAAAAAAAAAAAGAGGAAAATGTTAGGATAACTAAAAATCACTACTCTATAGCATGCATGTGGCTATACTGCCTTAAAGTGATGTTTTAAATTTCAACTTATATTGTGCAATTTGGATTATATCTGTCTAGTGCACCACCCAGATAACTACTTTTCTCTGCACATGTGCAGAAATTAATGAAGTTCTTGCCATAGCAGACATAATAAACATTTGCTCAATGGCCAGCACACATGAAATTAAGTAGAAATAAATACCTACCTTTACATTAAAACTATAAAGAAGACAGTTTATTATATTATGATAATAAAGATTAAGTGAATATTAATTTTTAAGATAGCACATCCTGGTTTATTGACATTCACTGGCAAAATGAATTATTCAACATATGAATTTCTGTTAAACACTGAATGTAGAATATATAACAATTTGGCATACAATTGGCATATTATAATGGTGTATTATTGATATGACCTTAAAAGGTAGATAGAAAGGACAATGCTTTTATTTTTGGCCAAATTAGGAGTCTGAAATTTGTTTCAATGTTTGCCTGTTTTGTGCTTCTAGGCCACTCGGTCAATTCTGGGAGTGAAGCAATGTCGCCACCTACTGTACATAGTGCAATAATGATGACAAAGGAAAATGAACAAAGAGTAATAATACAGTTTTAAATAAATTATGAAGTGAAAATTAAACTAGTCCATCCATACAAGTTACAGTACTCTTGGCTGTATTGCCAGTAAAAATAGTTACTGAATAGAATGAACCAGGTCTGCTAGGAGTCCTGTGAAGGCAGGCCTTTGGAGCTGTGGGCATTATTTTTTTTTAAACAGATGGGGGTCTTACTATAATATAGCCCAGGCTGGACTCAAACTCTTAGGTTCAAGTGATCCTCCCCTGTAGCGGGGACTACAAGAACACACCACCGTGCCTGGCTAGGGAGCTATGGGCTTTTAAGAGAGACTTCACTGAAGTTTTTGGTTTGGGTATTTTTTTTTTTTTTTGAGACAGGGTCTAACTGTGTCACCCAAGCTGGAGTGCAGCGGCATGATCACAGTTTACTGCAGACTTGACCTCCTGCAGGAGATCCTCTCATCTCAGCCTCCAGAGTAGCTAGGACCACAGATACAGGCCACCATGCCTAGCTGAAGTTTTTTTTTAAACACATGCACATGTACACACAATTTCCTGAATTTGTACAATTTTTTTCATCTTCAACTCTTTTCACCTAACCCATCAATTTTATTATCATTTCTGTTTATGTTTTACTTTCTCATATTACTTTTTTCATAAGCTGATTTCCAAAATGACTTTTTTCTAGATGGTCTATACATAGTTTCTCTCTCTTTTTCTTTTAGCTAAAGATTCAAACTCCAATTTGCAACAATTTAGTCTGAGAGAATAGTTCTCAATTACAATCAGAGGCATTTCCAACATCAAATATGTTGGGCCAACTACCCTCAACTAGGCACTAAAATATAATTTCCAATGCTACAAAGCAAAATACCATCACTCTATACTTGGCCTCCCTGTGGAATTCCCCTTATTCCTATGTATTCTCTTCTATTAACTTCTTTTTTTCTTTTCTTTCTTTCTTTCTTTTTTTTTTGTTTTTGAGATAGGGAGTCTTGCTCTGTTGCCCAGGCTGGAGTACAATGGCACGACCCTGACTCATTGCAACCTCCGCCTCTAGGATTTAAATGATTCTCCTGCCTCAGCCTCCTGAGTAGCTGGGATTACAGGCACCCACCACCGTACCCAGGTAATTTTTATATTTTTAGTAGAGATGGAGTTTCACCAGGTTGGCCAGGCTGTTCTCGAATTCCTGACCTCAGGTGATCCACCTGCCTCAGATTCTCAAAGTTCTGGGATTACAGGGGTGAGCCACTGTGCCTGTCTAATTACTTTTATAAATCATTTTCTCCTCACCTGAATATAAGTCATTGAGGGCAGTGATTATGCCATTTTCATGCCTCTCCCCATCATCAACCCTTGCCCCTACTGCTAGTATTCTGGACATGGTAGGTACCTAATATTTACTAAATAAGTGTGAAAAGTGTAATGCCTCTGAAAAAAGATTTTATTCATCATACAGAAGTGAGAGATAAAGTAACACAATGTAGAAAATAAAAAGATAATAAATGTTATTAGATAACTGATCAGGTACTCTTAGTTTCTTTCAGCCAACTTCTAGAGAATGGTAGTGGGAATTGGAAGGCAAGAGGAATGGATTAGAGAAGTAAAGGACAGGTAATCAATCAAACATAGGGTTATTCAATGTGTTTTAGTCAGTTTAGGCTGCTATAACAAAGTACCATAGACTGGGTGTCTTATAAATAATAGCAATTTATTTCTAACGGTTTTGGAAGCTGGAAGTCATAGGTTGGAGTGTCAGACTGGTCAGTTTCTAGAGAGGACTCTCTTTTGGTTGCAAACTGCTGACTTCTCATTGTGTCCTAACATAATGTAAAGAGAGCAAGAGAGGTTTTCGGCCTCTTAAGGGCACTAATTCTATTCATGAGGACTACACTCTCATGACCTAATTACCTCCTCAAAATCCCACTTTCAAATACTATCTTATTGGGAATTGGATTTCAACATATGAATGTTGGAGAGATACAAACCAGTGTTTACAGTATTCTAAGTAATAGGCTAACTGCTTTTGGAAGGGAGGACACATAATGGAAAGCCACACAGGTCCTGATACTGTGCTCTCAGGAAGTTCCAGCAATCACACAAGATAGGTTAGAAGAATATTAAGTGTTAGGCAGTGCAAAGTTGACCCCTGTTCAATACAATTTTCAGGGATGGGAAAAACACGTAGATTGGGATTAACTGAGGAATACTTCTGGAGAAGATGACTATTGAACTGATTTTTAAATTTCCAGATGTGAAAAATGAAAAGAGATTAAAGATGAAGAGAGGTGAAAGAAGCAAGCATGCATTTTTGGAAAGTAAAATATCATAAGACACAATAACAGAGATGGAATATATCCCTATTTCTCCTTCAACTGATTTTCAAGTACTGTGTAGAGCACTCTATTACACTAGCTACTAGGTGGCCACATGTGTATATTTACATTTAAATGAAATAAAATTAAAAATTCAGTTCCTCAGTTGCACTAGTTACATTTCAAGTGATCAATAGTCACATGTGGCTATTGGTAATTGTACTGAGCAATGTAAATATAAAATACATCCATCAGCGCAAAAAAAGTTCCCTTTGTCCTATAGTAAGTGCCATTGAGTATTTACTATATAAAAAGCTCACCAAATCCCATTTAATATTCCCAGAAACCTTATAAAGTATATAGTAGCCAAGTGCGGTGGCTCACGCCTGTAATCCCAGCACTTTGGGAGGCCAAAGTGGGCAGACTGCTTGAGCCCAGGAATTCAGGACCAGCTGGACAATATAGTGAGACTCCATCTCTACAAAAAATACAAAAATTAGGCAGGCATGGTGCCTGTAGTCCCAGCTACTTGGGAGTTTGAGGTAGAAGGATCACTTAAGCCCTGGAGGACAATGCTGCAGTGAGATCACACCACTGCACTCTGGCCTGAGTGACAGAACGAGACCATCTCCAAATATAAATAAATAAATAAATAAAATTTAAATTTAATATACTTTATATTATTATATACTTTATATTATATTATATATATTATATTATATTATATTTATTTATATTATATTATTTAGTATTTGAGACCCTGTCTCAAATACTAAATAAATAAATAATAAAGTATATAGTTACAGATAAGGAAACTGAAGTCAGAGAGAGATCCAAGATGGCCGATCAGCAACAGCTCAGGAATGTAGCTCCCAGTGAAAGCGCAGAGAACAAGTGGACGCCGCACTTTCCGACAAATTTTTGTTGCCCACAGACCAGGAGATTCCCGGCAGAGGAGCCACACGGGTCTCCAGCATGACTCTTTTGGCTTGCGCGGATGTTTTGCCAGTGCCCCAGCGTGGCGCTTCTCAGTGCAGAGTATATGGGACGGACGGGCTTAGCTGGTCCCATCCCCACAAGGAAAACAGCAATTGGAAGCGCTGAGGACTGAGAGTTTCACAGCAAGCACAGTGAACCTGGGAAGGTGCAGCTCTGTGGGGAACGGGCATCCACCAAAGGAAAACTAAGAAACAGAAAAAACTTCATCACCGGGCGGAGAGAGATCCAAGATGGCCGCGTAGCAGCAGCTCAGGATTGTAGCTCCCAGTGAAAGCGCAGAGAGGGAGTGGATGCCGCAATTGCAGATGAATTTTTGATGCCCACAAACTGGGAGATTCCGGTGAAGGAGCTACACGGGTCACCAGCGCGACTCTTTTGGCCAGCGCAGCTGTTTTGCCAGCGCTCCGGCGTGGCGCTTCTCAGTGCAGAGTATACGGGACTGGGTGCCCTTTTAGTCGGGCTCCGCTGGTCCCATCCCCACAAGGAGAACAGCAATTGGAAGCACTGAGGACTGAGAGCAAGCACAGCTGAACCCGGGAAGGCCCAGCTCTGTGGGGAAGGGGCGCCCCCCGAAGGAAAACTAAGAAACAGAAAAAACTTCATCAACAAGCTGGACGTCCACTCAGAGACCCAATCTGAAAGTCGGCAATTACAAAGACGACAGGTGGATAAATCCACAAAAATGGGAAGAAACCAGTGCAAAAAGGCTGAGAACACCTGAAATCAGAATGCTTTTACTTCTACAGGGGATCACAGCTCCTCATCAGCAAGAGAACAAG
Organism: Plecturocebus donacophilus; assembly: GCA_004027715.1. NCBI lineage: Eukaryota > Metazoa > Chordata > Mammalia > Primates > Pitheciidae > Plecturocebus > Plecturocebus donacophilus. Next base: position 19,964 of record PVKP010039400.1, read on the forward strand.
GCCTGATGGAAGATGAATGTGATGAACTCACAGAATCAGGCTTCAGAAGGTGGATAATAAGAAACTTCTGTGAGCTAAAAGAACATGTTCTAACCCAATGCAAAGAAACTAAGAACCTTGAAAGAAGATTTAACGAAATGCTAACAAGAATGGACAACTTAGAGAAGAATATAAGTGAATTGATGGAGCTGAAAAACACAACACGAGAACTTCGCG
>PVKP010039401.1:0-20173 GCA_004027715.1 Plecturocebus donacophilus
GGACATCACTTGAGAGAGAATCCATGGCTCATGATGGCACCTTGGAAAGTCTGTGTTGTTGCATCAGTGGTCTCTTTGTCCAAGATGGGGATGAGATGCATTAGGCAACACCCAATAGCGAAAAAGAAGAAATGTCAGGAAGAATTGGTGTTTAAACACTAGCAAGCGCCTGCAACAAATGATCAGGTAAACAATAGATGGGGCATAAGAAAGCTTCTCCCCACTCCTGCAAGTTCCTCCTGTTATTTTACCTTCTGGGAAGGTGATGGTAGAAGAACAGAGGGTCTAAAAGGTTGCTCAACTTTTCATGGCAGCTTTTTGCAGTGTTCCAGCCCAAAGAAAGTTGGTTTCCTTTATCCCTCACCCTACCACAAAGCTGCCATTGTGCTGCCATTCTGGCTGGTGCAAGGCACGCCTCTCCTAAGAACAGATTAGAGAGAGAATGGCTTTACACACTGACTTCTAATTGGCTTCAGCCCCTAAGTTGTTTTTTCAACATGTAATACAGAGAATAGCCTCACTCTCTGATCAATCAGGAAGCTAGCTCTTACGGCTGCTTGTACAGAGAAAGGATGGCATGCATTTCTCTTGTTCCAGGTCCCAGGCACAACAGCTCCATTTCTCAACTTACTACAGGGAAGATAGACTCCTTGTTGAACAGAGCGTTTTGCTAATAATAATTCAATGGTTTCTCCTGGTATGTGGCCACGTCCTATTGCAGATATAGAGATAAACAGAGGTGGGAGTCTGACAACCCATGAGAGTCTGGGCAGCTGCTGTGAGTGGGGATGGAAACATCATCTCTGCAGGGGAGAGGGGCTTCTTCCTCTCTGTCTGGATACTTGGAAACATGGAACAACTATGAAGGTAGAGTACAAAAACATTAATGATGGATGGATTTTCAGTTTACCTAGTAATTGGGGAAGGCAGATTCAACAATTTGATAATGATCTGAAACAAAGTATCTGGCCAGAAGGTAGATTAATAAGAATAATAATATACTGTTTTTGCTCAGATGTCAGATAAGTAAGTATAAGCACTGGAGAATTATTTAGCATTATCCAAAAAACAAAACAAATGAAAACAAAACAGTAGATTTTTTCCACAACCTCACAGTTCTTACTCCACACAAATCAGATTGGAGTGTTTCCTGAGGTCACTCAGGAGGAGGCACCAGCATCCTCACTAGCACATCGTTGTTTTCAGTGGTACCTTCCCTGGGACCTACGTAATCAAGCCTTTACAAATGGTAGTCAATGTGCTGGTGAAATGGAAGAGTTCCCTGATGCCCCTTACAAGACGTGCAAGAGAGGGATGGCTCATCTGTTTGGCCTCCGCCTGCTCAAACCACTTATAGGAGGGAGAGCATGCAGATGGGCAAGTGCAGGAGCTAGGGTGAGCACTTTCGGGGCTCTGGACCCGGGGTAGTATCTAGGGGTGGGTGCCTGTGGCTCCCAAAGGCCCAGCAGGCATGTTACAGTGCTCTTTTAGCTCTGCTGTCTGCAGACAGCTTAAGTGTTAACCAGCTCAGTACCCTCTTTGTACCTAGGTTCTTGACCCGAATCCAGGAAGAATCGGGTCATAGGGATAAATTGAGGGATGGTAAATGCAGGAGATTTTACTGCTGATGGAGGTGGCTCTCAATAGGATAGACGGGGAGGTAGAAAGGGGATGGAATAGGAAGATGATCTTCCCCTGGAGTTTGGTAATCTTATGGCCAATCTCCTCTCTGACTGGTCCCAGCCGAATTCCTCTCGATGTTCAGAAGCTCCTTTTCTTCTCTCCTTCACTGCCATGGCACTCTTCTGCTCCTCTGTCCTTCTGTTTGTCTGTTTGTATGCTCATGGAGCATGGTGTTTGGGGCTTATATGGATACAGGATAGGGGGAGGTGGTGGGCCAAAAGACAACATTGGTTGCAAAAACAGGAATGCCTGTTCCCATTTAGGACCATGGATTTCCATTCCTCAGGGAGGAGCTTTGCCAGGGAACCACCCTATTCTACCCAGTATTTCCCTGTTTTCCATCAATATCATTGGAAACACAAAAGAGAACTTGAACAGTAATTAACTTTATTCAGAATGTGATAAATTCCACAGAACAAATAACCTGGAATCTTATAGCAAATAGATGACAAGAAAAACAAAGAAGGGACCAGAAAAAATAACCTAAGACCAAAAAATATTTGTTGACATTTTATGAAATTTGAACAAGGATTGAGTGTTATATGGCATTCAGGAAGCACTAGAGTTTTGTTATTTGCAATAATGGTAATACCTCCTTATCTGTTAGATTCATAATGACAAATTTATTGGTGAAATGATATGTTGTCTGGGGTTTGCTTTACAATATTTCAGTGGATTAAGGAGTATGGGTAGTAAAAAGCTACAAATAAAACTATATTGGCCAAATAATGATTGTTAACGCTCATAGATATCAAGTCAAAAAACACGTGTATGTGTAGATATGTGCATGGGAACATGTAGATTAGTAGATGTCTGCATATTTCACTGTGTGGATTAAAACGTGTGTGTATACATACACACATACATAAACATTCACACGTACACACACACACACACACACACACACACACATTTTCCATACATGTTTGTTTTGAGACAGGGTCTCACTTTGTCACCCAGGCTACAGTGCAGTGGCATAATCTCAAGTCACTGCAGCCTTGAACTCCTGTACTCAAATGATCCTCTCGTCTCAGCTCCCCAAGTAGCTGGGACTATAAGTGCACACCTCCATGCCCAGCTAATTTTTGTATCTTTTGTACGAGAGTGTTTTACCATGTTGCTCAGGCTTTTATGCACTTTTTATTTGTGAGAGTCTCTTCACCAGCACACACATACATGTTATTTCTCTCTCTCTCCTCTATCTACCTGAACACTTTGCCAAATAAAAGATAACATTTAATAATATTAAAATTGTATTAAAATACCAACATAATACAGCCAATGAAGACAAAATTCATGCAATTCTTCTAGGGTTTTATTTGATGATAATACAAGCTCAAGATCGTTATTATCTTTACTCTAGGGGTCCTGCTTTATGCATTTATAATGAGAAGTAAATTAGAAGTCAATTGAAATATTTATGTAAAATAATTGTATTGCACTACTATTAATAGATTAAAGATAAAATAATTATATACTTTTCATTAGAAAAAGTTGAAATAAATTATGCCATAACAGATGCAAAATTTTTTCTTAAGATATTTACATAAATAGAAAGACTCTTGCAGAGGAAGATTCATAATCTAAATGTATTTATTATTTTGAATTATTCTATATGCTTAATAACCCAATCAATCTAGTAAAAAAATATTTAAACCTGATGAAATATTCTAAAATTTTAGTAAATAAACCCATATGTGACCTATAGTATCAGTCTGATAAACTAAATTTTGCTCTAGTAACAAATAACAAATGACACTCACATTTAATTATTGTAATTAAAACAACAAATGTTTACTCTGCATTGAGACCATTCCATAATCTGCTTTGCGTCATTGTCATTTGCATGCCAAACCCAGCCCGGTGAAACTCCAGCTGTCTGGAAGATAGGTGAACAGGAAGGCAGAAAAAAGAGAACATGACGAAGAATCTGCTGGCTCAGACAGCAATGCCTGGAAGTGTCACATGCCACTTTCACTCACATTTTATGACTGAAGCATGTCATACTGCCAAGTATGAATTCAGGAAATTGGGGAAGTACAATTCTACTAAGGAAGGATGCTGAAAAGAGATGGAGAATTCTAATCTGTAAAATGAGAAATAGTGAAACTAAGCCTCTATTAGAGTATATACAAATTTATATTCCTTAAAGCAGAAATAACATCCTAGAAATTTGTGCATGCATATTGTCCCCCAACTATACCTTTATTTATATAGGGAATTTATAATAATTAAGCCATTTAAGTAAGTGATAAAGATATGTATTTTGAAACATATACTGATGGGGGAAATAGCCAGCCATTAAAACATGATGTAGCCAGATCCATACTTTAAATATATCCAAAATTTAATATAAAACCAAATTACATGATTAGAAGAAAATAGGTGAAATTTCTTATATATTATAGGTGGTAAAGGTCTTATAGTCAGGGCATAAATTCTGGAAGCTATGAAGATTTATAATACAGTATTGCTAACTATACTCTCATTGCTGGGTGTTAGATTTCCAGAGTGTTTATAACCTGCATAACTGAAACTTTATATCCTCTGATCAATATCCTCTCATTCCTACTTCCTCTCACCCTTCTCTCTGTTTCTATGGCTTCAAATTTTTTAGATTCCGCATAGAAGTGAGATCATGCAGTATTTATCTTTCTCTACCTGGCTTATTTCGCTTAGCATAATGTTCTCTGGGTCCATCTATATTGTTGCTTTGTTTTAGTGGCTGAATATTAAATTTTTTGTGTTTATGTATGTATGCAATTACTTATGCATTCAAAAATCTCAGTGAGATTTGTGTGTATATACATACATACACACAAAAGTAATATAAATAATTCATTATATTAATATATATTACATTTTCTTTATTCATTTATCCATCAGTGGACATTTAGTTTGTTTACATATCTTGGCTATGGTGAATATTGCCGTAATACACATGGAGGTGCAGATACACTTTGACACATTGGTTTCAATTCCTTTGTGTATATGCTTGGAAGTGAGATTCTTGGATCATAAAGTAGTTCTAATTTTAATTTTTTGAAGGAACCTCTATACTCTCTTCTTTCTTTCTTTCTTTTTTTTTTTTGAGGCAGAGTCTTGCTCTGTCACCCAAGCTGGAGTGCAGTGGTGTGATCTTGGCTCCGGCTCCCGGGTTCAAGTGATTCTCCTGTCTCAACTTCCTGAGTAGCTGTGATTACAGGCATGCCTCACAATGCTGGACTAATTTTTGTATTTTTAGTAGAGACTTGGTTTTGCCATGTTGGCTCGGCTTCTGTCACCCAGGCTGGAGTGGAGTGGTGCGATCTCATCTCACTGCAACCTCTGCATCCTGGGTTAAAGCAATTCTTATGCCTTAGCCTCTGGAGTAGCTGGGACTATAGGAGCATGCCATCATGCCCAGGTAATTTTTTTTGTTTGTTTTGTATTTTTGGTAGAGATGTGGTAGAGATGGGGTCTTGCTATGTTAGTCAGGCTGGTCTCAAATTTCTGATCTCAAATGATCTGTCCATCTTGGCCTCCCAAAGTGTTGGGATTATAGGTGTGAGTCACCATTCCTGGTTGTACCCCTTTACATTCTCATCAATAATGTAAAAGATTCTCTTTTCTCTACATTCTTGCCAACATGTATCTTTCATCATTTTTATAATAATCATTCTAACTAGTGTGAGATAATATCTCATTGTACTTTTAATTTATGCTTTCCTGATGAGTAGTAATTTTGAATACCTTTTCATATAACTGTTGTCCATTTGTATGTATTTCCTAAGAAATGTTTATTTAAATAATTTGCCACTTTAATTAATATTTTTTGTGTGTGTTTTGTTTGCTATTGGGTTGTCTGAGTTTCTTATACATTTTAGGCATTAACTATTTACAAGATATGTGGTTTGCAAATATATTCTCCTATTCAGTACATTGTCTTTTTAGGCTGTTGACTCTTTGGGCTGTTGCTCCTCTGTGCAGAGGCTATTGAGTTTAATGAAATCCCATTTGGTTACCTTTGCTTTTGTTGTCTGTGCTTTTGTTGTCATAGTCAAAATATTGTTGCCCAGACTAATGTAAGAAATATTTTCCCCTGTATTTTCTTCTAACAGTTTTAGGAATTACATTTAAGTACTTCATCTATTTTGAGTTGATTTTTGAATATGGTATATGAGTCCAATTTTATTCTTTTGAATGTGGATATCTTGTTGTTTCAACACAATTTATTGAAGAGACTGTCCTTTTCTTATTGGTTATTCTTGGCACGCTTGCCGAACATCAGTTAACCATAAATGTGTGAATTTATTTCTGGGCTCTAATCTGTTCAATTGACCTATATGTCTGTCTTTATGCTGGTGCCATATTGGTTGGGTTCCTGTAGCATTATGCTATGTTTTGAAATCAGAAAGTGCGATGCCTCTAAATATGTTCTTGCCTGAGATGGCCATGATTATTCAGGGTCCTTTGTGGTCTTATTGAAAGTAAGACAGCCTCAACAGACATGGAAAATATAAAAGTGAACCAGATGAAAATTCTGAAAGTTAAAAGTTCAACAAAATAAATGAAAAATTCATGAATTACTTTACAGATTAATGGAGTTAGAAGACAGACAATAGAAATTAACCAATCTGAAGAATAGAGAGATCTCAATTGAAAAGATCTTCAGGAAATTATGAGCAACATCAAATGATCTGGTATATATGTAGTTGGTTCCTGAGAAGGAGAAGAGTGTATGATTAGAATAGAATAAGATACTTGAAGAAATAATAGCTATGGCCTTTCAATGATTGATAAAAAAATTACTCATGCATTCAAAAATCTTAGTGAGACCCAAGTAAAATAATCTTAAAGACCCATACCTAAACACCTTATACTCAAAATGCTATAAACCAAAGTTTAAAAAAAGACCTTGAGAGTAGCCAGAGAAAATAGACACATCATGTACAGGGGGAAATGATAAGAATAACTGGAGAATTACTAGAAGATAACAGAAGTGTACTTTTTGAAGTGTTGGATATTAAAAAAAGAAAATAAAAATCTCTTATCAGAGAGATTTTTCTCAAAATGGAGAACAAAATCAAGATACCGTCATGCCAACAAAAGCTGAGACAATTTGTTGCCAAGACACCTGTGCTACAGGAATTTCTAATGGCTGTCCTTCTAACTGAAGGAGAAGGTTTCCAGTTGGAAATGCAAATCTACAGAAGGGATGATGAGCACCATGAATGGTGAATAGATGACTCACTACAAAAGATGGTATGTTCTTTCTTCTTTTAATTAATTTAAAATAAAACTGACTTTTAAAGAAATAAATAATAACATTGTAAAGCAAGATTTTAGACAAATTAAGAAGTAAAATATATAACAAAAGTAGCAACAATTAACAATCCTGTGAAGAAAGTACTTTATTTATTCCCCCTATTATGGAAGAAAAAGGAGAGTACATAGCTTACCTAAAACCATATGGTCAGCAAGTGGAGATCTAGACTAACCTACCACCCCGATCCATTTTTCAATGTTATTATCACCCTCTCTTATGAAGGTGTTAAAGCATTTGCATAGTTAAATTCTGAAATTACGTTCATATGACGAACATTACCTTATATATAATTATATTATATTAATTCACACTTATAATTTCATACTTTATTCAATTGCCTTAGATTTTATCTAATATCCTTTTCTTGTACAAGGATCCCATCCAAGTTACCAAATTTACATTTAGTAGCCATGTCTCCTTAGGCTCTTCTTGGCTGTGGCAGTTTCTCTGATTTCCCTTGTTTTAATTTAGTGATCTTCAGAATGTTGAGTGCTAGTCAGATATTGTAGAATCCATCTCCTTTTGGTTTGTCTGATATCTATGTCTTGATTATACTTGAATTACGGGTTTTGGGAAAGAAGATCACAGAAACAAAATGTCATTTTCATCACATTGTACCAAGGATATGTACTATGAAAACAAACATAACTAATTGCTATTGATATTAACTGTAATCACCTGAATGAAGTAGCATTTAACATATATAAATAAATAACATAATGCTAGGCTGAGTTATGATAGATATATTTTAAACACTGAGTTAAACGACAGAACTTTTATGACTTTCAAGAGTGCTAAATTTCTACATGTTCTCATTATTAAGATCTATGAACTGCTCAATAATAGATTCAATTTAGAAAAGAAATGTTATTTTGTCCAATCTAAGAACTGATTTTTAAAGGCGATGTTAAAAAAATAAAAACAGACCCCACAGCTTGGAAGAAAATATCTGCAAATCACATATTTAATAAAATGCGTGTATTTAGAATACGTAAAGAACTCTGAAAACTCAGTAAAGGGAAACAAGCATGTTAGTAATAAAATGGGAAAAGATTTCAAAAGAAGATTTCACCAAAAAACATATAAGAATGGCAAATACACACATAAAAATTTCTAAAACTCTTTAGTCATTAGGGAAATGCAAATTAAAATCAATGAGATATTATACACCTATAAGGAGAACTAAAAGTAAAAAGACAGCTTATAAAAACTGGTGGCAATGATACAGAGTAACTGGAACTATCACACACTCTCGAAGATAAAGTAAAATGGTGCAACTACTTACAAAACAGTTTGGCAATGTCTTAAAAGTTAGAATTCCAAAGTTAAAAGGTTCATATGATTTGGACATTCCACTGCTAAGTATTTAGCCAATCTAAATGAAAACACCTGTCCACACAGAGACTTACAAGCTAATGCTCATCATAGCTTTATTGTCAATAACCAACAACTGGAATAGTCTAGATGCCCATGAGGAGGTAAGTGGGTGCTCAAATCATACTATACCCATACCATGAAGTATTTAGAGTATTAATAATCAAACAGAATGAATGATTGTATTGATAAAACAACCAGAATAAATCACAAAATATGAAAGAAAGAATTATATTTTGAGTGTGTGTACCTGTATGCTTGTAAATATACCTACTCTAAAATTTTAGAAGATTCAACTCGATCAGTGTTTGCCTGTGGATAGGTGTGCTGAAGAGAGAAAAGAATTTTAAAATGGCACAGGGACTTTTATGAGTTGATGGGTATATTCACTATCTTGATTGTGGTGATGGTTGTATGTTTAAGCATACATTTTACAGTTTCTGTATGTATGGGTATTTTATGCTAATTGTATCTCAATAAAACTTTTTACTTAAGCTTCTGTAAATATATGTATTTTAAAATGTAAAAATAAGTCATCTTTCTTTAAATTTTCAACTTTTTTATCCTAAATTATCTCTAATGTATCCTTAATGAAACTGGAATTGGAGCATAAATGATTATGAGAGTTGCTTCCCAATATTTCTGTTAGCTTTTTTCTTTATCTATCACATTTAACCTTTAAGTAGGCTTAATGTATGATGGATAACTAATTGTTTAAAGCAGTGTCCTGCTGAGTAGAACATGGTGCTTAATCTAGTGGAGCCGCTGATGTGAGGCTGTGCTTTGTCATCACTCTCGTTTAATTGAGTATCGTTAGCGGTTGTCTATTAAAGAACATGCTGTTATTTAGAGTTTTGGGCCAGAACAGTTTCTTTAGTATAGTGACTAAAAGAATATATTCCCACACTATTTAGAAAGGAACTCCAAGTCCATAAGTGAAATCTCATTTTTAAGAAAACCCTGACCAATTTGTAATAGTTTATACATTTTGTAATAAATATTTATACTTCAATACCTTAATATTAATTGTGAACATTGGAAAGGACATTCAATAAAAATGGTTTTAGATTGTAACTATGGCTATGGCTGGCTCTAAGTACTTCTTGTAAACATTCTGGTGACTGTTGTGAATAATCGCCTGTAAAATAAGAGTTATGCCTCTTTATTTGCATTTGTGAAGACATAGATTTAGATTAGAATTTAATATAATATTTTCTTTGATACTTTATACATTTGACAATGTTTTTAGTTGCATTTCCGTATCCCAAGTGGAAAGAAAGTAAAAATCTATGGGCGATCAGCCATTCTCATTTTTAAGAAGTTCTTATTTTTTTAAATGAACATTAAATTTTACAATACTTTTAAATTTACAGAGAAAATACAAAGATAGTCTGGAGAGTTCCTGTATATTCTATGTTCCATTTCTCCTGTAGTTAAGGTCCTATGTTTTATAGTATATTTGTCACAACTAGTGAACCAATATTGTTATATTATTATTAACACAGTACTGTATCTGTATTATACAAAGTTTTTGTCTACTGTGTTTTTTTCTGTTCCAGGATCTGATATGGGATAAACATCAAGTTTATTCATCATGTCTTCTTAGAAAGCTTATAAGAAATATATAGACCTGTTTTTAAACCTCTTCCTATTATTGACTGCCTTCCTTCCTGAATTCCAAACAGGGCCATATTTTGTTCAGTGGAACTACACATATGTAAGAAGAGATTTGTATTTCATATAATAATTTTCCAAAACACGGATTCAGATGAAACTTCTCTATGTCATCTGCTACTGAGGCAAAACGTGCCAATTTCCTTAAACGCTTCATCTTCCTTCAGTTTCATGCAGCAATGCTGTGTGTGGCCATTCTGGTTAGTCTTCTGTGAGGCCTTGTCCTGTGCAGGGAGAACCCAGGACTGGAATACATAGTTCTGACTATGGTGCTGATGACTGCCACCCATCTGGGATGGTCCCTGAGCTTCCACTGAGGACACATTCACAAGGGGGAAGTGGGTCAGAATGTCCCGAATACCTGTAGGCTTTGGATTCTGCTAATAGTTATGGCTAGCTAAAAAAAATGCAGTCTTTACTTTATAAACATCATGTCTGTCCTTTTCTCTATAACATTTGGCTATTTATTATCTCAGTATAATAATTGTAGTTGAGTAGAAACATAAAATCTTAGAGACATAGGAGTTTTTAGAAATCATCCAGTCTATGACAGTATGGCAGTTCCTGAAAGACTTAAAGACAGAAATAGTATTTGACCCAGCAATCCCATTACTTGGTATATACCCAAAGAAACACAAATTGTTCTATTATAAAGACACATACATCCGTATGTTCATTGCATCACTATTCACAATAGCAAATATATGGAATCAACCTAATGTCTATCAGTGATAGACTGGATAAAGGAAATGTAGTACATATATGCCATGAAATAGTATGCAGTCATCAAAAATAAAGAGGTCATGTCCTTTGCAAGGATCCTTAGCAGACTATTGCAGGAACAGAAAACCAAATACTACATGTTCTCACTTGTAAGTGACAGTTTAGTGATGAGAGCACATGGTCACATACAGGTAAGAAACACACACTGGGGTCTATTGGAGGGTGGAGAGTGAGAGGAGGAAGAGGATCAAGAAAAATAATTGATGGGTGCTAGGCTTAATGCTTGGGTGATAAAATAATCTGTACAACAAACCCCAGTGATACAAGTTTACCTGTATAACAAATCTGCACACGTACCCCTGAGCTAAAATAAAAGTTACAAATAAGAAATCATTCAGCCTAATGCCCATCAAAATTCACATCTGAAATATTTTGATATTTTAAGGGTTAAATGTATTTTTTTCCATCCATGTTCAGTGTATTAGTTCTTGTTCTGTATTTTAGGGCATTGCAAAGCAGATCACCTTGCCCTTCCACCACAGGTCCTTTTACATCTGTGATGTAATCTATGAAATTCTTCTTTAATCTCTTCTCAGAGTGGACCAATGCTTGTTGTTACTAGTCCTCTCCACTGACGCTTCCAGCCCCGTGCCGTGTTCTGCCCATCTCCCCTGAAGTATGATAATGATTGGTGAAACTCCTTTGCACCACAGAGTTGTCCTCTGGGCACTTTCTAATTTTATCTTTTTAGATTTTGTCCCTACTAAAATCTATTTTTTTTTTTTTTAGCCCAGATGGCACAAACCACCAGGAAGAAATCCCCCTTTGTTCTTTTATTGTACTTATTAGATTTACTCAGGCTTAGCGCTAAGACCCTATGACAAGCAGTTTCACAACTTCTCTCAAAAGTGGCTCAGGTAATTAATCTGGTTTTGAAAACACAAATGTCTCATTCATAATAATGAATACCATATCTAGAAAACTCAATGTAGGTGAGAAGAGAAAGTAGAGAAATCATATTTGGAAATAAATGAAGACCAACCAAATGAGAACAGCAAAGGTTATTTATTCAGTTTCTTAGTGCATAGTAAGAGATTCAATCACTATTTGCATCACCAGAGACTCCAAGACAGGCAGAAGAGCTGGAAAGTTTCATGGGGGTGAAGAGGGAAGGCTCTAGGTGTGCTCTGACTGGAGGATGTTGGCCTGGGGAAGCTACAGGTGGGCTATGGAGAAGCAGGTATTTTACGATTTGGGTTAGGAGCATATGTGCCTTTTTTCTAGTTGGTCCTAAGTCTGGAAAGCATGGACTTTGGTCCCTCAACAGCTGTGAGACCACAGAGCTTGCAGGATTTGTGACTTGAACATCAAACAGGCTTCAACCCAAATGTCCATTGATGATAGACTGGACAGGGAAAATGTGGCACATATACACCATGGAATGCTATGCAGCCATAAAAAATGACGAGTTCGTGTCCTTTGTAGGGACATGGATGAACCTGGAAACCATCATTCTCAGCAAACTGACACAAGAACAGAAAATCAAACACCGCAGGTTCTCACTCATATGTGGGTGTTGAACAACGAGAAACGCATGGACACAGGGAGGGGAGCATCACACACTGGAGTCTGTCGGGGAAATAGGGGAGGGACAGCTGGGGGGTGGGAGCTGGGGAGAGACAGCATGGGGAGAAATGCCAGATATAGGTGAAGGGGAGGAAGGCAGCAAACCACACTGCCATGTGTGTACCTGTGCAACAATCTTGCATGTTCTTCACATGTACCCCCAAACCTAAAATGCAATTAAAAAAAAAAGTCAAACAGAAGATGCAGAAAACTAAATTACAATAAGAGTAAACCCTCAGGAAATAACAAATATTTATGTAAAACTGCATTTCTGTGTATTTGATGAGAAATGTCTTATGGGATCCTTCTTTCTCTCCTGGCAATAATGTGTATGGGGTAGCAAGTGTGGTGGGAGGATGGGAGTCATGGTGAATATCTGTTTATTTTCTTCTCCTGCAATTGAATCTGAACCAATTTTGTTGCAGAGACTAATTTTGTTTGTTTATTTTACTGTTATCAGTCCCTGTGCACAGATCCCTAATCCTTCCTCTGAAGACAAAAAAAGAATTTCTAATTCATGGATGGTGCTAGCAAATGTTGTTAAATACATGTATAAATGCAGCAATGAATGAATGAATGAATGAATAACTTTATTGTCCTTTTCCTGTTTGTCAAGGGGTTAACAAAATCTTTTATATTCCATAGCTACTTTATCTTTCACATATTTAGAATAAATGCCATACTTCTTGCTGCAGATGGCCTTCTCATATTAAATTTACAGAATGATACTGGTTGAAATACAATATCTAAAGCAAAACACTGGTATATATTTCTCATGGGGCTTACTGGGGACCTTTGGGCATAAGCAATTTATCAGTGAGGGTCTAAACAGGAAAAAGAAAATTATTTAGTGTGCTTTAGACAGACACATCTAAACAGAAATAATTTAAGCTGTATTGTTTATCCACGTGATGAAGAAACGGAGAATCCATGCTGGAGTGAGTGAGGTCAGGCAGGCATCAGAGCCCAGGGCTGGGGTCACCCAGTAGCAAAGGCAGGCAAAGAACTCTATGGGGACATAGAGGAGACCCAGGCACTGCCAGCCTCCACCTAAGAGACAAGGAAGAGAAGAAAACTCTGGTTTCTTCCTTTCCTTCCCTCTCTCATTTCCCTTGGGAACTTCCTATTGGCAGAATCCTACCAGAACAAAACTGTCCTGGGAAAATGGGAACTGCAGCTTGTAGGGATCAATCCTGTATGCAGGGAAGAGGTGAAAAGTGGGATGAGGACCAAGAAAAATGAGAAGCGGCCCAGAATGAGGGAGACAGTTATGATAAATATTTCTGAATCTAGCATGACTAGGGCCATGGCTGTAATCAAGTTATTAACTTGGACGAGCAAACCCACTGCCAGTGGAGTTTTCCTGACCCCTAATGTTCAGAAAAGATTGACTCCAACCTTCTTTTCAACATCTGTGGAAGTCTGAAAACATTCCCCAGATCTCTTCAAAATTTTAGCAGATCTACATTGCCCATCTATGTTGTCAATGTAGCATCTCTATGAATCAGATTGTCTTGTGTGTGTTTTAAGGAAGTCCTTATATCATTGCCCTAATATTATTACAGATCCAAGAAACAATTTGTTCTGATTTATTTGCGTCATCAAAGGCATTCGCTACATCAGAGTAGCAGATTCTCTACTGGAGACCTGGGGGCATAAGGGCTCACCTTGCAAACTGCATGAGATAGAACTTACGATGGCCTGGGCCTCCTGACTCTGAAAGTCTCTCACCCATTTATACAATTGTATACCTTCATTCCTATTTTATCTGCACTTTTCTTTTCTTTCCTACTCCTGTATTAACTGTTCACTCTGTTTTCTCATGAATAGTACCTAAGCTATCAAAATTCTTGTTTCTCTTGAGCATTTAACTCACCCCTGATGTCACTGATAAACTAAGTTCCACGCCTACCCCAAAGTGTTTCACAGATCAACAAGAACTCTCCTGTGAAAGGATCTTCGTGGAAAACAGAAGACTTAGATTGGATGAAAGAACATTTATAGATTTTTTTTCCCTAAGTGAATCTATTCTCAAGAAATGTATGGCTCTTAACATTGAGATCATCTAGAGACTCAGCACTCTTGAAAGTCATAAAAAATGTGTGATTTCACTTAGCCTTTAAGATACATCTATCATATTTAAAGTTATTTAATATAGCTTAGCATTATGTTATTTATATATGTTAAACACTACCTCATTCAGGTGATCAAAGTCAACATCAATAGCAATTAGGTTCATAGTATGTACCCTTGGCTGGGTGAGGTGGCTCATGCCTGTAATACCAACACTTTGGGAGGCTGATGTGGGTAGATCACCTGAAGTCAGGAGTTCAAGACCAGCTGGGCCAACATGGTGCAGCCCTGTCTGTACTAAAAATACAAAAATTAGCTGGGCATGGTGGTGGGTGCCTGTAATCTCAGCTACTCAGGAGGCTGAGGCAGGAGAATCACTGGAACTTGGAAGGTGGAGGATGTAGTGAGCCAAGATCGAGCCACTGCACTCCAGCCTGGGTAACCGAGCAAGATTCCATCAAAAAGAAAGAAAAGAAAAGGAAAGGAAAGAAAAAAGGAAAGGAATGGAAAGGAAAGGAAAGGAAGAAGAATGAGGAAGGGAGGCAGGGAGGGAAACATAGCATGTACCCTTAATAAGGTGATGAAAATGGCATTTCATTTTGTAGTCTTCCTTTCCCAGATCCACAACTCCAATCTAATAAGAAAAACATGAGTCAAATTCCAATAGAGAAGGATTTTGCCACATACCTGACCAGTGCTCCTCAAAACTGTGACAGCCATTAAAAACAAGGGAAATCCCAGAAAATGTCACAGCCAAGGGGAGCCTCAGGAGATATACCTATTAAACGTAGGCTCCGCACTCAGCCTGCCCTGGGTGATGTCAGCCACTTACGGTTGTCATGCACTTGAATAAAGGCAGAGTAGCATCTAATTTTTTGCATAAACAATGAGGCCGGGTTCCTGATGCTAATTCTGGCACCAAAGCCAAGGGTGTGACTCCATTTGTGAAATTTCCACTCCATTTTGCCAAAATTTTAAACTTCTTTTAAAATATTAAAGGCAATTAAGAATTTTATAACATTGGATATGTTATGACATTAATATACAATATTTGCTCAGGGCAGATTTTCTTGTATTTAATATTTCCTTTCTGTCATTTCTGTTGTGATTTTTTTCATTTAATATTTAGCAATACGTTTTTTGTGCTAAATCTTTGCTTTCACTAAGCAAAATTCAGTGTTTTTCTCTGAATTTATCTTACATTAGAAATGTTCTACAGCAAATGAGTTAAATCAGCATTTTATTTTGATAAAAAATTGCAAGCTGCTGTGAAAATAGAATTTACTTTTATAAAAAAAAAAGAGAATAAAAGAATATAGCCAGTATTGCTCGTATTGGGACCTGAATTTCACTGTGTTCTTTCGAAAGTAGGCCTGAACGAGGCAAGTTTTCTCTTTTCTGATGTTAACTGTGACAAATTTTAGAGCAACAAAAAATTGCTTGGATTCTTAAGGGTTTGATATGTTTTCTCCGTGGCTTGATAAAAGCCAAAGCTGTCCTGTGGCGTGCCGGTCTTTTGGGGTTTTTCTCTTTCTTCTCATTGATTTGGAAAGAAGATTTTGGAAGCAGTGGGGATTAGCATCTGACTCTGATTTTGCCGCTGTGTATTGTCTGTGGGACCCTATTCCAATGTGCTTCTTAGAAACCAACCCCTGGGTGACTGGGGCAGCTGTCAGGGTCTCTTGGCAGGTGGATCTATGAGGACAAAAGAAATAATAATAAAGAAGGCAGGAGGAAACTTCAGAAGGTAATGGGTATGTTTATGAGACAGATCGTAGCAATAGTTTCATGGGTGTATATTTATCTCCAAATTCACCAACTTGTACACATTAAAAATGTGCTGTTTTTTATATATCAACAGTTCCCTCCTAAAGTGGTTTGTAAAAAGAAGAAATCAAGCGAGTTTGCAATTTGAAAGTTAAATACATGATTCTAGTAAATAGGAATACAAAAAGTTTATGCATTTAAAAAAGTGGATCACACTATAAATAAAATACAAATCACTATCATCTTTAATTTTCCCTTTCAATTTGAGTAACTGTAGAATTTGGGTTGAGAGCTAAGATATTACATTTTTTTAAGAGTTCTAATGTAGTCCATTATTTTATTGGGGAAAATAGAAAACAGCAAGACTTTTTTCATGTGTGTAATGCAAGTATGTTTTCCCCAATAAAACTAACAGTTTTACTAATGACTTACGTAATAAATGTTAATTATAAAAATAAATGACAACATGAACAAAAGAAAACCAGCAAATATCAAAGAGCAGTAAAAAGGATAAAGAATCATGGGAAATTTAAATACTTCCTACAGATAAATTTTCAGTGACCATTAGTTCACTCCCTTAGTATGCACACTAATATATTTATATGCTATTTATACGTACATATAGTATTTTACATAGAATATGAATATAGAAAATTGCACAAATAGAGGATGTATGTGGAGTAAGAGACAGAAGAAAATGGTGCCAAATGGAAGATATCACCTAACAAAGTATTTAAACAATATAACTCAGTATTAACTAATTCCCAAGAATTTAAATGCAAAGTTCTAGTATTTCATTCCAGAATGGCAGATAATTATATGAGGACAGTTACTAAACCTTCTGTATTACTTTAAAATAGTGCCATTTAGAAAGAAGAACAGCTCCCCAAAGATGTTCATGCCCTGGTTCCTGAAACCTGTGAATTTGTTCCATTACATGGTAAAAGGGATTTACCGAATATAATTAAATTTGTGGATGGGGAGATTTAGTTTGGATTATCCAGGCTCAGATAACATGAGCCCCTAAAAGCAGAGAACTTTCTCCAGCAGAAGCACAGAAATGAGGCAGCCAAAAAGACTGTGAAATTTGAAACATGAGAGAGATTTGACTTTGTCTTTGAGGATGAGGGAGGTGATGAACCAAGGAATTCAAGTATCCTTTAGAAGCTTAGAACATCTTCCAGCTAGGAAGGAAATGGGGAACTCAGTGCTACATCCACCTGGAAGTAATTTCTGCCAACAACCAGAATAAGCTTACAAGAGCATGCTCCAGCGCCTCGAGGAAGGAACGCAGCTCTGTAGACATCTTCTTGATTTCAGACTTGTGAGACCAGGAACACAGAAATCAGCCGAACTACCTGGATTTCTGCTCTACAAACTTATGAAATAATAAATTTTTTGTTTTAAGCCACCAAGTGTGTGGTAATCTGCCATATCAGCAATAGTATAACAATTATAATACCTACATTTATTTCATTCTTTTCTTAGAGAGTGATTGGAATATCTAAGCCGAGCAGTTCACCTTCCACCAAGCAATCTTATATTCTTGGCTTGAAAATGCAGCAGTAAGAACGGGTATGCTTGGGAGTAGCAAATTTGCCTCAGAAACAGTGGTCTTCTAGGTATAAGCAAGAGTCTTCTGAACTATTCTTCTGAAGGCTTCAAAATCAATTACTTGTTTCAGAACAAAGAGCCCATACCAAAACATTACGGGACCAGTGAAAACAAGACTATGATAGTTGTGGTTAATTTAAGCAACATAATAAATACTCTTATTTTAAATTCTATTTAAATAAATGTATCTCTATTTAGATATTTATGAATGATAATTTATAATTTATTATCAATTTGCTTGTTTTATAGATCTTTTTAAAATTTTTCTCTTCTATTGGTAGGGTAACACAAGCCTGCATTTATATCTTCCAAACGTTTAAAAACCAAAATCTTTTCCACCATGTCAGCATACACATTTTAAAATTTAGCCCTAGCTTTCACTAAAATGACTTATTTTTCTCTAGATCTCATGAATCCTGAATGTACCATTTTGGAAGTGTGACATTTTTTTTTTTCTCTTAACAAAATATTTATTGATTAGTTTCAGCATTTGCTCAGAGCTAACAACCTGCTTTCTCTTTAATGAATGAAAAAAAAAAATCAAAGGCACTTGAACTGAAATGCTTGTTCTCAGCATTGTTGAAATAGATACATTTCTCACTGGTTATAAAACATGGTTGTTAGAAAGCAATACAGGAATTGTCATGATCTAAACTTACTTAACCTAATAATAAAAAATACTCCACTGCTGAATGTAGAATCTTTGTTTTGTTCTTTCCTTCTCAATTCTTTGCAGCACACACCAAATAGCAGATAATGTTGGACTGTCTTTTGATGCTGGAGAAAGGCTAGTGCATGCTGATGGGTATTGGTGTAGGAAGATGAAGACAGGACATCCACAGGTGACTGAGATAATGTTCCAGAGGTGTCATTAATTTGTGGAGCTGGTTCTCTCTCCACATTCCTCAATTAAGTGATTTTTAAAATCCTTCTGAGTCTCGATTTTGAGTCACTAAGAAAATTTAAGGGCAAAAGGACCTGCTGCAATTGCTGTTTTCGTGAAAGTGAAAATATCTCAAAGACTTAAAATGACAGAAAGAAAACTAAAATGCATTTTAAAGTATTACCAGGTATGTTCTTGTTGACTGTGGCTGTAATCTTAAAGCCATAGAGTTCACAAAAATGAAAATCCACAAAAAACACATCATGAGCAACATTCTTCAATACACTCAATGACATCAACACGTATTACACATATTAACACATCTATTCATACGAATGAAAGACAGGTGTTTGCATTTTTCCTGAAAGAAAAAGCAGTCAATACTTTGGAATAACAGAGCTGTATCACAATCTGTCAGAGTAAAGAGGCCCCTACTCAGCTCTGACTCTTCTCCCTATAGGTTCTCTCGCACAACAGCAGCAGCGGCCACTCCTAACAGCTGCAGAATAGATCAAGGCCAAAGGCAGAGGCCTGGGTAGGGGGTAAAATGGTCTCCACCCTTCTTTACCTGGGGCTGTAGCTCAGCTGTAACTGAGCTGTACTGTCAGAGGAATGCACCCGCAGTGACTGGCTACCACGGATAGCTCTTTGGGTCTCAAACATTTGTAACAGACAGTCTTTCTAATGTGACCTTGGACTTTCGTAGAATAAGACAGTTTCTTTAAACACTTAATAAACATTTCCATAGGGGATGGCAATATTTTAAAAACTCGAATCACAATTCACAATGAAATCCTGAAGAGGTAGCTTTGAGTCTTGACTCGAGCCTGAGGTTCTCATCCATGGAATGTTCCAGCATTGTGTCTGTCTCCTGTTACTGCATGGTTGCTTGCTCCCTAAGTGAATGCATTTCGCTCTTAGGAAGTCCTGGACTGAGAGAAGCTGTCACCACTTGTTTCTCAGAGATATGTGGCAGAAGAGGCCGCTGTGCCACCCCATTGCCCTCCCTGTGCTCCCCCCTTCCTCCCTGCTCTCCCTGGCCGCTGAGCAAAACCTCCCAGAGGAGGCCTCCCGGGGAGAAGGAGGAAGGTTCTTCCTGCAAGGGCAGCATGTGGCAGCCAAGCTCCCTGCTTAGAGCTCCCAACGCATTCTCAGTGCCCAGTATGGGGGATTTCTTCAGGGCAAAACAGACACGGCTAGTTCAGAAATCTCTCTGTGTTTTTGTGCTGATTTTGTTACTTAAGTTGCTTTAGTAGCTGTATGAAAGCAGGATCTAAGCCGGGCGTGGTGGCTCACACCTGTAATCCCAGCACTTTGGGAGGCTGAGGTTGGCGGATCACGAGGTCAGGGGTTCGAGACTAGCCTGACTAACATGGTGAAACCCAGTCTTTACTTAAAAATACAAATATTAGCCAGATGTGGATGTGCACACCTGTAATCCCAGCTAC
>PVKP010039402.1:0-20174 GCA_004027715.1 Plecturocebus donacophilus
AAATTTCCACACAGTTCAAGCTAGAGAGCTAAGAGGGCACAGTTCAGAGAAACAGTCCTCAGTCTGTCTTCTCACTGGCAAGCCTGCTATGCGACCTTGGCCAAGTCACTGGTTTTTCTTGCTCAAATGTCCCTGTTGAAAGAAGGGCATTAGCCCTGACAGCTCCCTGGCCACCTCACAACAATGCCGGGAGTAAGGACCCCTGGTGGCACCGACAACAGCAAGAAATGAGAGACAACTTAGCTGGTCGCACTGGCGGACAGCCACCGTCCCCCAGCGGTCGGGTGTGCACAGCCTCTTCACCCACTCCCATCCACCTAGACACTGGAGTCAGAGAGCTTGGGAGTCTGGAGCTCTGAGATCATGAGCAGGCCACGGAGAACCAGAACTTTGAAAGTCACTCAACCTCTTTTCTAGTTCTAAAATCTATGACAGATACATTAAGTAAACTTTTCTAATGAGGTGAGTAAGATCGCGAAAGCCTCGTGGGATGAGCCAGGAGCTGGGCGACTGCAGGCTTACGATCCTTGTTCTGACTGCCCCGGTTTCAGTGTGCAATCACCTGCTCCTCACCCTCACCTGCCAGCCACCTGGGCTTAAAGACAAAGGGAAACAGGATGGAGGGAAAGACACAGAGGTCTTTGGCTCAGCTTGGACCTCTGAGGCTTGCTATACCTGTGGCTGGCTTCTCTGTGGTGCTAATGAGGCTGTAGGCAACCATGTTTCTGTTTCACTGAGAGGAGGGAAACACGTAGACATCACTTCACCAGCAAGCCTTTCCCCACATGCTTTTGTGGACATCACTCACACCCTCAAAAAGCCTAGAACAAACCTGGCACAAAGTGGGGATAATTTCTACCTTGTTAAAAGAATTAATTTTATAGGGAAGGGATGAATGGCCAAACCACAGTCCCAACTGGCTGTATCAGGCAGGTGTGCAACTGTTCCCTCAGGTGTAGGCAAATGCCAAAAACATCTCAGGGATTCTCCCTTCTGAGGATGTAATCCCTGTATTATAGAAGGAGGGGCACTGGGAAGCTCAGAAGGAGAGGATCAGAGACTTTAGTATTATCTTGTCCAAGCCCTGAGGTCACTGAGGACAAAACACCCAGATGTGAAGTGACTTCCTAGAGTGTCCAGATCACAAGTGGCCAAGCTAAGGCCAGTGACCTTTTCAGAACATCAGGGGACCACAGCTGAAACCTGCCAATCCCTGTGTGTGACAGTCAGGCAAGACTTGAGCAAAACTGGCTATGCCACTTCTTAGCTGTGTGGCCTGGGGTAAAACACTCAATCTCCACTATGGTCTGAATGTCTGTATCCTCCCAAAATTCCTAAGTTAGAAACCTAACCACTGACTCGATGCTATTAGGAGTTGGGGCCTTTGGGAGGCAATTGGGTCATGAGCACAGAGCCTCATGAATGAGATTAGTGCCCTCATAAAGGACACCCCTCACCCCTTCCGCCATGAAAAGATGCAACAAGAAGTTGCCATCTATGAAAACGTGGGCCTTTACCAGACACTGAATCTGCTGCCATCTTGATCTTGAACTTCCTACTCCAAGAAATAAGTTTCTGCTGTTCACAAGCTCCCCAGTCTATGGTATTTTGCTATAGCAGCCAAATAGACTAAGACACCCTCTCTGCACCCTCATTTTCTCATCTATGAAACAGAAGCTGTAATGGCTAATCAAGACAGCATATGCAAAGTGCTCACTCTGACACTGCAATACTTAACAACTGTTAGCCTTTGAAAGTTATTCTTGGATCGCCCA
The DNA here is from genome assembly GCA_004027715.1 of Plecturocebus donacophilus. NCBI lineage: Eukaryota > Metazoa > Chordata > Mammalia > Primates > Pitheciidae > Plecturocebus > Plecturocebus donacophilus. The sequence continues at coordinate 1,776 of PVKP010039402.1, forward strand.
GGGTTTCAGGAGAAAGACCACCTGTTCAATCCCTGCGTTTGCAGACATCTCCCCACTGCCCAAATGCAGCAGCTCACAGGCCAGAGTCCACACAGGCCTGGGTTTGTAGCCTGGCTTCCCTGTGTGACCTCAGGGGGAATCCTAACTTTTCAGGTGTATCTGCAAAAGAGTATAATAATGACTACACTCAGCTGAAAGAGGAAATACACTCAGGGGGTGAAGTCCTAAACACAGGCATAACACACAATGCCTGTGTATTCGTATACATGGCTGCCATCACAGAGGACCACAATCGGGCGGCTGAAAGCCACAGAAATGTATGATCTCGTAATTCTGGAGGCTAGAGGTCCAAAACCAAGGAGTGAGCAGGGCCACTTTCCCTCTGCAAGCTGTAGGGGAGAATCGTATTCATTTGCTAGGGCTGCCATGACGGACCACCACAGACTGGGTGGCTTGATCAGCATAGTGTATTTATGCTGGAGCCTGGAAGTCCAAGGTCAAGGTATTGGCAGGGTTGGCTTCTTCCAAGGCCTCCCTCCTCGACTTGCAGATGGCCGCCTTCTCGCTGTGTCCTCACATTGTTGACCCCATCTGTGTCCTTCTCTTGTTTTAAGGACACCAGTCATACTAGATTAGGGCCCACCCTCATGATCTTATTTTACCTTAATTACCTCTTTAAAGGCCCGGCCACCAAATACAATCCCATTCTGAGGTGCTGGAGTTAGGACTTCAGCATATGAATTTTGAGAGGGCACAATTCAGCCCAGAACAGCACAGCTGATTACCTTTCTTCCTCTTAGGGAGGAAAACGTGGAGAGATCCCTAAGTCCTCATCCAGGGCACTGTGCAGTGCCATGCTGAACTGGTTTGGAATCTGGACAGATAACCAAAAGAACAAGTCCCTTTCTACACATGTGCATGTTGCCTTAAAAATACCTTTTTTTCCCATGAAGCATGGATCCTGTAGCTGGCAACACGCTAACCTTTTAGAAAATGCCCTGATGACTCCGAGGACAGTATCAAGGTGCTCATGACCCCAGAGGACAGATAGGCAAGTGTCCAAGGAATGCTAGGGAGGTAGGGAGTGGTGAGAAGTGCTCAGTGCTCTAGCAACCCCCAGACCAATGCTGTGGGGAGAGGAGGAAACCAAAATGACACCCTGAGCAGAGTGTAGAGGAGCCCAGAGGGGACAGATTGGCCCCTTGCTTGCATGGTCAGTCCCACGGCCTTGGCTGTTTGTATGTGTGTGTATAGAGGGGACAGTGGTTTGGGGAGGGGAAGGTGGCATCTACCACCATCTTCCCATGCCCTGCATTCCCTGGGGCCAGGCTTCCCAATCAGCATGAGCAACGAACTCATTCTGTAGAGCGTGCAGGCACAGCTGAGCAGCAGTTCCTCTCTCGACCCCACAGCTGCCTGCACAGGTGACCGCTGTCCTCTACCCACCCACCAGAGCCTCAGGCCCTCAGGCCTCTCCAGTCCTCTGCCCAGGCCACCAGTAACATATAAATGCCCTGAGTAACAATGCCACCAGTAACATATGCTCCTTCCCTCTGGACAATTCTGCCTACTGGGCTTCTCCACCTGGCCCCGGCGTCAGGAAAGCGGAGGAGCTGCTGGGAGGATGGACCACAGGGCCCATGTTTTGGGAAGCTGTAATGGCTAAAAAGGCATCCATAGAACACCTGGGGGCCTACGTCTCAGCATCACCTGTGGCTTAAGAAGTAAGGATTACTAGAAATGGCAAACCTATAGTGATAGAAAGCAGGAAAGCAGATTGGTGGTTGCCAGAACCAGGAGTGGTATTTAAAAAAAGAAAAACCTCAACCATATTGAGATATTTAAAAAACTATATTTAAATAAAGCTAATTCGCTAACTCCCCCCAAATAAATAAACACATGTTGAAACTTGGTGAAGCAAATGTTCATCGTTGCTTATCCAACCATTGCTCTCTTCCCCACTTCCTTGCAAACAGAGCTTGCCTCTTGCTTTAGTGGAAATCACCAGAGACTTGCTTTCTCATCCTCCACTGGGACTGAGGCATGGACACTGACTCGTTTCTCTTCAAAGAGACTTGACAGAATCTCCAGCAGATTTCTGGAAAAGGCTTCCCTTCCTGACAAATTAAGACAGACAAGGAGAACATAACCTTCCCGCCTACCTTTGGATGCAGTTAGTGAGAACGTGATGCCCGGAGCAGTGGCAGCCATGCTATGACCATAAGGGGACAGGCCTGAGAACAAAAGCCAATGTGCTAAAGATGGCAGCCTAGAAGGTTAGACGCAGTACTTGAAATTATCGCTGACTCTCTGAATGAACCAATCCTAGAGCTCCTACCTTTAGACTTCTGGCTGAGTTGAAACACTTTGTTTTTAAAACCATTGTTAGTACACTGTTCTTTTACCTGTAGCCAATAACATCCCCCAAGCCAGATGGTTTTCACCTCTCCATACTTCCACCCCAATCCAAAACTGAGATCATGGTGAGATATAAGATAGAACCCTGTGGCTGTAAACTGAGCCCCATCTGAATTCCCAGCCCAGTCCCCACAGATAATGCTTTCCCCTCCTTCCTCTGAGCAAAGCAGTGAAACTGCTGCCAATCCCTCTTATGCACAAGCACCTCTCCCGTCACCCCATGTGCACCCTGCAGTATAAATGACGGATAACAGTGTCTGATAATAGTGTCAGGTGTGACCCACATGCCTATGCCCTCCCTGATCCATGTGTCCATAAGCCCCCACCTGTCCAGGACAACCTCAGTTTACATCTGTGTCTCAGCATGATTATCCATTTGAAAAAAAATTCACAGTCATCCTACTTCTGGTTGCCTAGCCATACTTTTCATTCTTCTGACCCCATATTGACCATAGTACACTGTCACGAGGCTATTCTGTCTTCCCCAGCAAGATGGACAGCCAGGACCCTGCCAGGCTCACACCAATTCATCTCACCTCACTCCTAGAGCCTGACCCACTCAGACACCTCATGCGTGCCCACTAAACTGAAGCAAAGTTTAAGAGTAAGACAGGTAAGTTAAAAGGATATGACAAATCAATAGAATGTGGGCAGAAGAAACAATTGTTTGAGGGAGAAGAGGAGAAACTGGGTGCTTTCTCGGAATCCCTGACCCTCACCATTGGCCTGGTCCACACAAGGTCCTTCATGCAAGTGGCAAAGCACATCCAGGCATATCCAGCTGTCTGATGCAACCTCACTGCAAAGGCAGCACATGCTCTTCATTACCCAATCTGCTGAATATGTGACCCACACAGATGCAAGGAGATGGAGGGGCAGAAAGCCTTTTTGCTTCCTGAGAGTACCCAGAGCACTGTAGGTAGATACCGGAGACAGATAAACTGCATGCTGTAAAAAATACTTTGCTTGTAGACACCAGCCTGCTGGGTGACATGCCAAGACACGAATTCCCTAACAGGTCACTTTCTTGATCTCATGGTTCAAACCTGTAAGTATCTCAGCAAATGCTCCTAGTGTGGCATGGGCCTGTGGACTCCGAGCTAGTGGTGAGATCATGACGTGGCCTGCACCGGGGGAAGGCCCTATAAGGGAACAACATGGGGAATGTGTCAGCTCCACCCACTCTGGATGGAACCACACACATTCTTTCTGAATCTCTTCAGGGCTCAATTGTCACAACTACAGTTAGGCATTACCATGTCTCTGCCTTTCTGTCTGTCTCCCTCGGAGAAGTTATTTTCATTTAGCAAGGCACACAGAGAGCGCCCAGCACTGTGCCTGGCATTTAATAGGCACTCAATAAATTCCCTGTACTCAATAAATTCCACGAGGCTCCCTGCATGGGATTCCCAAGTCACTAATTTATAAGCTGAAATGTATTCTGGGCGTTGGAGGAAGGAACTTGTAGCAGGTGCTGCTGCCTTGCTCATGATCATCTGAAAAGTACTGAGCCAAAGCTTCTCAGAACTCCCCCATCACAGACTGTGCCTATGCAGCCGGCTCAGCTACCCTCACATCTATCTTCAAAAGCTGCCTCTGTGTGAAGTAAGTTAGGACAGAGTTGGCTGGATTCTCACAGAATCTCAGCTTGACAAGTGGAGGCCCTTCCAGCAAAAGTAAGCAGGATTGTGAAAGGTCTACAAACCATCTCTCACAACAGCTGCAGGGGCGATGGGTGACAATGGCCAGCCAGGAGGGTGGCTAGAGCTCAGTACAAGGCCTTTCCAGCTATAACATAAGGGAAGGTGCTACCTCCGAGGTAATAAACTCCCAGCCACAAGCAGCACATTAGAGCCAAGCACTGCTGCAGTCAGGATTCCCACATCAGGTGGAGGGCTGCCCAGGTGACCTCTAAGATGTCTCCCGAGTTTGAAACTGTAGGAACTAAAGACTCTGGGCATGGGAAGACAATGTAGTGCCCAATCTAGAGGATCAATAGCAACTGCAACCTACACAGGGCACCCTTAAGGGGACCCTGGAAAGCAGTCTCATCTGTAAGAACTTGACCTGAGTATGCAGCAGGGAGAATGTTCTGGGTTTCTTAGACGGGGCTCATCTGCAGTTTTTTCCGAAGAGACTAAGCTCTGGGTGGAACTGTCCTTCTCTGCCATCCGGCACATGCCTCCCCAGTTGTGCAGCTGTCTCCAAGGCCCATTTAAAAGGCTCCCACCGAGGGGCGCCTCTGCCCTTTCTCTTCTCTCTCCTCACTCACTTACCCTGCCCTAATTGCAAAGCATCTCCTGAGGTGGAGATTTAAGTCAGCAACGGGCAAAGAGCCCCAGACTCTCCCTAGGCCCCTGATGCCACAGTCAGGAAGACACTGACCCCCAAGCCAGTGTCTCTTACATACTAATTTCTCTCTTGAGGGCCTCCTGGACCACATGTGTAGTGGACATTCAAAGTTCTAGCAGGCCTGAGGTCTCACATTCTAGGGAAGGTTTTTCTCCACCTCATATCCAGGTCAAGACAAAAGGTAGCACGGCCACTTTCCATCCCCCATGTGGATGGGCTGGTGTCTAGTCCATCCTTTCTCCCAGCATGCAAACTTTTGCCAGGTTCTGGTTTAGGCAGGACTCTCGATTCCTGGTATCATCTCCAGTCCTGGAGGAGATGTAGTCAGGACTCAGCCCCGTGGGCTTTGAAACCAAGGAACTACCCCTCAATACCTCTCCCAACCCCCAGGCGTAGATGAGCCTTAGCTGTAGCTCACCTCCACACGCCTTTGAGATCCCCAGGGATTTCCCTTACATTCCATGAGCTTAGCTCTTCTTTGAAATGACACTAGCTACAGCTTATACAGCATTTCTAGGTGCCGTGTCATTGGAAGGTTTTCAAGATTTTTACTCCATTGTGGTACTAAAATTATTCTAAATCGGTCTTGGGATACCCCCTTTGGACTTGCTTATGGAAACCTTCCCTGGCTGACCTCCCATCCCAGACAACTAACTCTGGACACATCCCTGCAGATTCACATGGGTAGACTGAACGAACACTCACTCACGATGTGCCAAGCACTATTGTCGGGTCTGAGAATTCAAACATGCAAAGACTGGACCTCTGCCTAAAACACATCAGTTCTATAAAAATGAAGTATGGCAGGAACAGAGGGATCGCAACACTCCTAGTTAATTTGCATTCCACTCTTTGCCAGGGTTGTTACAGCTTTTCAGTGGCTTCATATGTTCATGCCTTCTCTCCCCAACAAAACTACCTGCTCCCGGAAGCAGGCTCTAGGACTTCCCCACTCTGTACACTCCAAGGGGCTGGGACAGGGCTCTGCTCACCGTGGATGTTAAAAACCGAAATGCTTCTCCTCTAACTCACTCTAATGCTTCCAGCTGAAACACGCTCTTGGCTGTCTCCGGATTCTGCCAGCTGGGCCTCCAGCATGACACAGCATCCCCGCCTGGCTTCCCTGATGACAGCGGCCAGCATGACAAAGGATTCTCTGACAATGGGAGGAAGAGGTCTGCTCTCATTGTCTCCGGCAGCCCCCACCGCGGTCATGCTCAGTGGCTAACGCGTCCCCACTCCCAGGGCTGAGCTTGGGCCCATGCTCCTGCGGCCTCTACCTTGCACAGTGCATTGTCTATAAGGCAGCGCCACCCCACTATCCTACCAGCAATTCCAATTCAATACCTGGAGCACTGAACTCACCACGATCTTCCCTCCCACCTCAACCCCAGCAGATCCTGCTCCAGCAACCAGAAGTTTGCACCTGAGTTAAGAGCTGCCATTCACCCAGTCAGTGAGGCCACAAAACTGGGAGCCACTGAGATGACTCCCTTATCCCCAAAGTCTAAGTAATCACTGCAGATTTCACTCCCAAACTATTTTTAATGTATGACCTTCAGTCCACCCTTAGATGTATGGCCCTTGTTCCAGGTCTCATCCCCTGAGTCCTGGATGCCGTATGGAGCATGTTACTGCCTCACCAGCCCCATGGCTGCCCGGCTCCCAGTCCTGTTCCCTTCTCATCCATGGCTGCACACCTCTCTGCTAAAGCCCTTCCTCCATGCCTTACCTGCAGGCTAAAAGCCAAGGTCTGAAGCCAAGCTCCCAAAGCTCCTCCACTCTTTGAGTGCTGTCTGCCTCTCTGCCCTTGCATTTGACCTCTCCGCCTGTGGTTCCTTCCTACACCCAGGCAGCCTTGTGCCTCCACGCCCTGAGCACACCATGCCTTCTCCCTGCATGCCCTTCTCCCATCTCCTTTCCTGGCCAGTTCCTTTTCATCCATTAATATTCAGCTCCTGAGCCATCTCCTTTAGCAAACCCTCCCTAACATCTGAGGCCAGAGCAGGTAGCTGCCCCTTGTCTGTGCTGCTGTAAGGGCCTTGGGCTTCTCTCCACCTGCACTCTCCACACCACCTTGAACAGAACCGTTTATGCATCTGTCTCTCCCACTAGAAAGCAGGCTGCTTGAAGGCAGAGGGCTGTACCTGTTCACTGTCATAGCCCCAGGGCCTGCCACAGAGACAGGCATAGAGACAAAGCCCAACAAATACTGTGAAGCTCGCACCGACTACAGGATGATCAAGTAAACCTCTTAGATCTGCTCTACCCACCCCAAGCACCCAGTTCCCCCCTCTCCATTTTTGGGCCATTGCCCCAGCCTAAAACCTCCTCCACCATGACCCAGGCCAGCTCCCAAATCCAACTCGTCCATGAAACCATCTCAAACTGGCTCCACTCTACAGACTGCTGCTATGGTAACTACCTCCCATACTTTATCTCCTCTACCCCTTGGGTAAGTGAACATTTAGGTCTGGCTCTATGGCTGAATATGAGTCAACAGTAGGCATTAAGAAGCTCTGGAAAGTTCAAGGCTTTCTGTTCATCATGATGCTGTCAGACAGCAAGCCACCTCAGCGCCAAACACTGGACCTGAAGTCTGAAGTCAGGGTTCATGTCCCTGCTCTACTGCTTACTTGTGACTGGGGCATGCCACTAACCATGAAGGCTCAGTTTCCTCCTCTGCAAAATGGGTATAACAACAACTCCCTCACAGGCTGATAATGATAACTGCCTATTATAAAAGTCAGATGGGCCAGGTGCAGTGGCTCACACCTGTAATCCCAGCACTCTGGGAGGCCAAGGCAGGCGGATCACAAGGTCAAGAGATCGAGACCATCTTGGCCAACATGATGAAACCCCGTCTCTACTAAAAATACAAAACTTAGCTGGGCGTGGTGGCGTGTGCCTGTAGTCCCAGCTACTTGGGAGGCTGAGGCAGGAGAATTGCTTGAACCCGGGAGGTGGAGGTTGCAGTGAGCTGAGATCACGCCATTGCACTCCAGCCTGGGCAACAGAGAGAGATTCTGTCTCAAAAAATAAATAAATAAATAAATAAATAAATAATTGAAAATAAATTAAAGGCAGGATGGGATAATTTGTGTGAAATACTTTGCAAACTGTAAAGCCAAATCAAGTGCAGGGTATTCAAGTGGTCCCCATTGTCAACCAATCACTATCCAACATTTCTGTCCTTCTTCCACCAGTAGTTTTCCCCTTATTTGAGTCAGTTGAGAATCAAATGAAATCTGTAGATCCTCTTCCTACAAAAGTACACATGCATCCCAGCTTTGCAAACACTTCCAGAAGGTTCCTGCGGACCCTGTCTCAGGGACAGAAAGCCACACACCAAACTTAAGAGCACTGGAAGACATCAAGGCCCACCCCCACCCCCTCCCACTCCCCATCTCTTCCATTTCCTCACGCAGGCCCTCATTTGTTCATGAATGCCAAAGATGATCATAAGGCAGGAAGGGCCAGGTGTGAAGGAAAGAAAAGTCAAGACAAAAAAATGAATGTCAGAGCTCTTCCCAGAATCAGAAGACAAGAGAGAAGAAGATAGAGAGTTCTCACTCTTTGGGAAGTAAGAACCCAACTTTTTTTCCAGAAAGCATCATGGTACATAGAGAGAAGATTGGATGAAATGTCAGACTCCAGGATTTTTTACCCACTCTGCTAAGGGTGGGTAAATGACCTTGGGCCAGTCATCACTTCCCGAGGCCTTTAGGTCTTCATGTGAAGTCCTCCCCAGCTCTGGGTGCCAGGGACCCAACGATGTGTCTGTTCTCACCCTGTTGTGAACCACAGCTCTGGCCTTAATTCCAAAATCAGAGGCAGATGCTGAGAGCACGCTGCGGGCACAGGGAGAAGGCCACCTTTACAGCAAGATTCTAAATTAAACCGCATGCAGCAGGAGGCAGGGGGCAAAGGAAAATTCAAATCTGAAAGGAAGCAGCTGAGTTCAGGGTGCCGATGAATCAGCAGTGAGGCCGAGGTAGACACCCCCTCCCCCTGCCATCCCAAGGACATCAAATGGGGCTGCCACGTTATCAGGTAAGTTATGCAGAGATGCCACCACTGTGGAGAATTCTCAGAAACTGCAATTTGCCCATGTGTTTGTACCTCCTGTTCTCTCTCTGTGCTCAGGATCCTCTCTCCATCGTAACCACCCACCCACCTCCTGCCTCCTCCTTCATGACCTGAACTGCAAACAACATAACCTTAAAACAAGGACAATGGAGCCCAAAACTGAAATGAAATTAGAGGACAATATCTGGAACCATACACTGAGTTTGCAATTAGATAAAAAGCAGACTTGTATTAACACATCTACACAGACTTGTAAGGCAGAAACTCCTACACTCAGGCAGGACCGGAGTGAGACCATGACCAAAGCCACAGCCTCTTCCTGAGTCACAGCACATCTGAGCTGGGCAGGACCACAGAGAACATCTCTTTAGCTCCATGTCGCCAGAAACCTGTTGGTTGGCTTCAGGATAATTTCCATCAGCTGCCTAATTTCCACAGAAGAGCATACCTCTGGGCCTTCTGGAAAGGTTCCAAGTAGCCTGAAGTTCAGGGTAATAAGGGTCATTAAGGTGTTTTCCCATCGTTTCCTTCGGCATTTGCTCTAGAATAAGAACTGGCATTATGGGCCCCTTGAAACCAACATATGTGAAACTAAGTTCCAGGGTGACTGCTCTAAAATATGTATGATTTGTTCCCTCAACTATTTCTGCTCTACTATCTTCGTGCGCCCTAAACACAGCAGAGTATCTGGCCTAAGTGAGGTTAGTGCTTCATAAACATTTGCTGGACTTAATTAACATTTATTAAATTTTCTTTGTACGCCCTTCTAGATACACAAACATGTAGGTGCCCAATACATATCTGTGAGTGAATCGTCAATTAGTTGATTAGGTGGCTAAAGTTAATAACCCTCCAGGCTGTCTGACAACCTTGACATGCATGAACTCTGAGAAATCCATGCTAGCATGTATAAGTTCTTTGCTCCTTGAATTGAATAAAGACTCAATGAAAGGCTGAGCGCGGTGGCTCATGTCTGTAATCTCAACACTTTGGGAGGCCAAAGTGGCCGGATCACGAGGTCAAGAGATCGAGACCATCCTGGCCAACATGGTGAAACCCCGCCTCCACTAAAAATACAAAAATTAGCTGGGCGTGGTGGTGCACACTTAGAAGGCTGAAGCAGGAGAAACGCTTGAACCGGGGAAGTGGAGGTTGCAGTGAGCCAAGATCACACCACTGTACTCCAGTCTGGGTGACAGAATGAGACTCCATCTCAGAAAAAAAAAAAAAAGACTCAATGAACACAGCTGTATGAACATAGGTAAGTGTTACATGAACAGACATACCACATGCATTTATTACACGCACATATGATTCTGGCAGATACTGGATGTATCACAGCTGCTATCTATTAATCAACAGCAAATTATTAAATGAGTGGTAATAACGGTAATGCAGACTTCTGTTCTTTAGTGGCTGCTCTCCTTAGGAATGATTAGCAAATCAAGAGTGTTTTAAGAAAGAATACATGTCAGCATAATATACTCCGTTTCTTAGCTTCAGTATTTCCTGAGATGTCAAGAATCCATATTCAAAAAAAAAAAAGTAGCCACTATTAGTTAAATGCCATAAGCTGAGAAAAGGGGGAATGTGGCCCTTCCCCCACCGAGAGGCCTTATGAAACCCACATTACTTTTGGAGCCTCAGCGTGTTCATCTGTAAAATGGGACTAATACTCTCCTACCTCACAGGACCCTCTTAATAAATGCTATAATATCTGGAAAAAAAACAAACCCTGCCCTGTAAGGTCATACAGACATATTATTATTCTAGCAACCTGTTAATCACTGATGACACTGTACCCTAGAATGTTGTTACAAAATTACTGCCTCTGGGCATCCATTATCCAGGACAGGTACTTGACACAGATGAGGTGATCTGTGTGTAAATCGAATCCTGTGTCAAACATTCGAAGAGAGTTTCCCCAGACAACCTGACCGTGTCCTGGCCATCTTCTAGCGTCTGTTCGGCGCATTCTGCTCCCGTATAATGGGTTTCCTTGTAAGCCAGGCCATTTCCTCTCGCAGCTCGAGTCCGCTAGGAGCCTGGATTCCTGAGCTTTTCAACCTAGACCTGGCCGTGAGCACGAGGAACTGGGAACGGACAGCCAGCGGCCCCTCCCCGCGCTCTGGGCGGCTCCTTCCTCTCTGCCCCGGCCGGGCCCGGCAGCGGCGGCGCTCGCTCGCGCTGTGTCACTTTCGCCCTGCGGAGGCTCCAGCGGCTTCCTCCCTGGCCGCGCGGGCCTCGGGCCTGGGAGATAATCCCCGGGCCACAGAGACATTGCGCCGGGCGGGCTGGGGCGCGCTGGCGCTGCCCGGCCGCCTTGGGCTCCCACTGTCCCCAAACTGAAGAGCGGGGCCTGGGGAGGCCGCCGCTGACTGTCCCCCGGGTCTGCGAAGCCAGCGGCGGCTAGCGCGGCCACGCACACCCACGGAACGCCTCGGTGCGGGATCACCACAGCGTGGACGGGGGGCGGCGCAGCCAAACCAGCCCTCCCGCGCCGCAGGGTGGACTCCCAGTCTGCCGGGTCAGGGGCGTCGCGGACGCGGAGGGAGGGGCCGCGTGACTCCGGCCGCACAGCGGGCCTGGGACTCCTGCACGGAGGACCAGCGCACGCGACCCGAAGGTCTTCCCGGCCCACAGCCGCACGGTCCCCTCTCCAAGTAACTCGGGCGCACGCGCGCGGGGACACAACACCCCGACTAGGACGCCGGGGGCCTGGAGGGACCGGTCGCGCGGGGGATCGGGGCCCACGCGCGTCCCCACTAAGCCGCTGTCTGCGGTCCCCGCCCGCCCCCCCGCCACACACACACCGGAGCCGTGTGTACACACAAACAGCCAGGCGGGGGAGGCGACGCCTCACTCCTGGGGTGGGGACGCACGCGGCGCAGCCAGCCAGCCCTCCCCTCTACACGCTACACAGCCGGCCCCGCTCACACCCCCCCGGCCCCAGCCCTGCAAACTCGCGGAACCAAACAGAGCCAACGCCGCCCAGATAAGGGGCTCGAACCGCTCCCCTCCCGATGGTCTTTCGCCATCAATAGAGAAACACACTCGGCTCAGGAGCGCGGTGTCCCGCACGCCCCCTCCGGCCACATCCAGGCACCGGCACGCGGCCCTCCGAGGCCCCAGACCTTCGCCGCAGCCCAAGCCACCGCCCCCAGTCCCCCGCCCGCCCGCTCATCCCCACGACCGGCGCCCGGGACAGTTACCTGCTCGTTGTCCTGATGTACCCGAGTCGGAGCCCACCCCACGGCCGCTCGGGTCACTCGCCACCCAGAGGTGGCTTTTCAGAGCCTGTCAAGTGAACCCCGCTCCGCCCGGCGTATCTATTCCCCAGGCCCGATTGCGCCGCGGCGACAGGAATAATAAAAAAGCCAACAGAACCACAACCGTTGGGAATGACCAAAGCGGAGACCGCCACGGGTCCACCGATTTGTTTCTTCCTCTGCTCCCATCCCCCGCTTCCCCCGCGGCCCGCGGGCTCACCGGGGACGCAGGGAGGGGGCTGCGCCCTGTCTAGACGACAGCCATCCACAGACATCCCCGAGCCCGCGGGGACGGGCGCGCACACTCACACGCCCGCTGCCACAGACACAATCAGTCACCGGGGGAGGGAGGGGCGGCGTGGAGACACACTCTCGGGGTCCCTCCCGCAGACCCGAGTGCCGCAGCCCCCGGCCCCGAGACGCGCTCCCTACCTCGGCGGAGCGCGGTCTGAACAGCTGCAAGTTTGGCTGCTACTAAACCAACTGCTCGACGCAGCAAATGCGGGCTTCAAAACAAAAGGGAGAGGAATCGCGCTCGCTCCCTTCCTCCCCCCCGGGTCGGAACCCGGCACATGACAGCGGCTACACCGCGCAGCTCCAAAGCGAGTCGGGCTCCAGCCGTGCGCCCCCCAACAGCCCCCCTTGGCGCCGGAGCTCCAGGGCCACGGCACCCCGCGGGGCGGAGAACCCGGCAGGCAATGGGACAAACCCAGGGAGGGGGCGAGACAGTGGAGTGCAGTTCCCCACCGAGGGGGAGGAGGGGATGGTGGATGGGTGCGGACACCCCGCTGGCCCAGGCGCAGGGAGGGGGAAGGGGGCTGATTGTTTGGGGCGGTTTTCCCGGATTTATCTGTAAGCACGCGCACGTCACGCAGCCCTCCTCCCGGGTCCCCGAATCGATCAGCAAGCTGAGATGACTGGAAGAGGAGGGCGGGCGAGGGGATGCTCACCTCGGGGTTCCTCCGGCCGCCGCGCCAAGCCGGAGTCGGGGGTGGGGGAAGGGGGCAGGGAAGGGGAAGGGAGGGACGAGGCTCGCGGGGGCCGACTCCTGCCTCGAGTTCGGAGCGTCCCAGCTGCGAAGGGGATCCGGCACCCCGGCACACAGACCCAGCAGAGAGAGGAGGGAGGGAGGGAAGGGAAACAGGGAGGGAGGGGCGGGTAGGGGGGAGGGAGTAGAGGAAGGAAAAAAAATGATCCCTGATCTGACACAGGGAAAGAGAATGTAGGAGAGTGACGTCCAGGCCCCGCCCTCCCCTCCGGCCACGTGCAAAGACTTGAAAGGAAAGAGGGCCGCGGGAGGCCTGCTGGGTAATGTAGTTCGCCTTTCTTTTCCAGGATGGCGGGCCCTGGAGAGCGGGGTGGCCCCTGGACGCTCGGGATGTCGCCTTAGCTGCCAAGACAGCCCAGTCTAGCGACGCCAAAACCCGCCTTCCAGCGACTCCACGGCACTGGCGCAGCCCTAGGTGGGAACCTCTGCGGTAGGAGAACTGGGGGCTTAGGCGAAGTCCAGGCTTACAGGGAAACGGTTGGTTTTAGTGAGAAAGGCTTTAAGGATGAGAACTTCTGTGCTGAAAGTGCAGTCTATGCTAATGGCAGATAAAAAGGAGCTTTGTATACACACTGGGGGGCCCAAGTGGCGTGATTAATGCTGCACTAAATGCCACCGTCGGTTATTGAGATGCATATGTTATAATTAACATTTGGGCATCTCTGTGTTAGGGGCTGGATGTTGTAATTAGATATGCACTTTGCAACCAATTAATTTTCCTTCGGCCAAGCTAAGGGCTGGGACAGGGTAGTTGGGAGAATTCAACGTAGTGGATAATTCAGTAATCACTTAACCAGATCACCAGTGTTTTGGTTAAGACTGAGCTTGGCACAGAGAGGCCTTCAGGAGAAATACTGAATAAGATACTGTATACCCCCACAAGGAAGGGGGCTAGAAGCTCATTAGAGGAGCTGTATGATTCAGTATAAACTGCTGCAGAAACCCATTTATTTATTAGTTTATATTCACATTTAGTAAGCTCTTTCCACAGACCAGGTACATCTAGGAATGCCAAGACAGGTAAGATCCATAGTCTGTGTGCTCAAGGAGCTCAGTCCAGTATAGGGACCACAGTCAATGAAAGTACTATACAAGGGATAAATCAGCGCTTAACACAAAGTGCTGTGAAACTCCCCCAACCCCACAACCTGGAGCAGCCAACCTGGATGAAGGGTGTGGGTGGAGTGAGGGAGAGGGTCAGGAAGGCTTCCTGGAGGAAGTGATACTTGAGCAAAGAATTTCTAAGATTTTTAACAAAGGTAAAGGAACGGATAGGCATCTGATTAAGGATACAGGGTACAAAGGCTCCAGATGAGAGAAGAGAGCTAATTCGAAAGGTCCCAGATCTATAATCCCAGCACTTTTGGAGCCTGAGGAGCTCAAGACCAGCCTGGGCAACATAGCGAGACCCCTTCTCTACAAAAAATTTTAAAACTTAGCCATTGAGAGTGGTATGGGCCTTGAAGGATGGGTGGGATTTTTTTTGTGTTGAGAACTTGCCTCCTAGGCTTCAGGCACAAAACACCATAGACATTCACATCCTGTCAAAAACTCATTTGATTCTTGTACCAAAGAGCATGGTAGCTGTCATTGCCTCCCTTCTGGAGGGAAGCAGCAGGCCCAGAGAGGTAAGCACCTCATGCCCAGCCATGATTCTGTACAGAGTGGGTACCGGAAGCCAGTTGTCTGGGTGGTAGGCCCCCGTCCTCCACTCCAAAGGAACAGGTTTCAGCACACCTGACTCTTCCCGTTCGTTTGTCCCTCTTAGCATTTATGCCTCATTGGCTCAGCAGTGAGTTATTCGTGTGCTTTAACATCTGGACAATTTCCTGAGTTTACAAAATATTAAATAATAGTACTGAAATCTATGCATTCAGCAAATTTCCATTTACTTACCTTGTTGTCGTTGTTAGTTTTTACATATTGTGTGACAGGCATGCCACCTGCAAAGGAAATGAGAATAAAATTGTCTGGGTGTTGGCTTTGCTTTTGCTTTAGATCATACCCTCAGAGGTGAGGAGAGGCTAGAAGCTGAGCAACATGTGGAATTTGAGCTTCCACAGAGAGCAGACACCTCTGTTTGGGGTATGCACCTAGGTGAGAGGGGCAGTGGGAACCACAGGCTCTGGCATCATTGTGACCTCTGGGTTTGAATCCCAGGCATGGTACATCCTGGCTCTGTGACCTTGGGCGATTTACTTAACATTCATAAGGGTTGACCTTGAGCTGTGTACTCAACAAATTTCCTTGGCCTTGTGAGAACCAGTGGTGATCATGGGTTGACACTGGCTGTGTCACATGTAAAGTACTCAAAGATGGTCGATGCCCTTTCTTATGCACAGTCTTTCTGGCCCTCAAAAATGATCCCTGAATTTTTCTTTCTATGGACTCACACCAGCAGAATTAGCAGTGCAGGAAGGATTCCTGAGGGTGATGCATCTTCATACGTGAAATCAAGTTTGTCTTCAAGGAACCTGGACCCAATTCTAGTCTTCAGCTGCTCCTGGCCTAGCTCTCTTAACCTGCATCCGCCGAAGTTCTTCACGTTCATCCCCTCCCTCCCCTGCTGCCCCACCTAACACAGCCTTCTCTGGGCAGTGCCTGGGGCCTTGCATTGCTGCTCCCTGCCCACCCAAGCTTCCCTCCTGTTTCCCACATCCTCAGTGCCTGGCTCTCTGCTCTACCTCCAGTCTAATAAACCTTTGTTAACATATAAGACATTCTTCTGATTCTTTCCTCTAACTCTGACACTTTTGTCTTCTTTTTTTTTTTAGATGGAGTCTCGCTCTTGTTGCCCAGGCTCGAGTGCAGTGTCACGATCTCTGCTCACTGCAACCTCTGCCTCCTGGGTTCAAGTGATTCTCCCGCCTCAGCCTCCTGAGTAGCTGGGACTACAGGCATGTGCCACCACGCCTGACTAATTTTTGTATTTTTAGTAGAGATGGGGTTTCACCGTGTTAGCCAGGATGGTCTCCATCTCCTGACCTCGTGATCCGCCCACCTCAGTCTCCCAAAGTGCTGGGATTACAGGCATCAGCCACTGTGCCTGCCAACGACACTTTTGTCTTCTTATTGAGAGCTCTCTTCAGTGGCCTCTGATGATGGGCGTTTCAGGCTGGAATGGGGATCTTTGGGAGGAAGGCCTTGTAGATCCCTCAGACCAGAGTTCCCCAGGTAGGAGGCCTGGAGCTTATGTGGCCCATTGTCTGTTGTTCCTTCTCTGCTCTGGGACTGATTTTATGCCCAACCTGCAAGCTTGGGTTAGAAGAGCTGTTGGGTGCAGAGTGAAGGAACTGGAGATTCCTGAAGCAAATGACACTGGCATTGGTTTAATTGTGACAGATTTTGAGTGGCCTAGAGGAGGAGTTGCCCCTGTCTGCCTAAGAATAACAAGACAGAATGTTTCTCCTTGTTCTAAGGAGTTGCTTCTCCTCATTCACACTTGCCTAAGATAGTAGCAAAAAGCACTAGTTCTCCTTTCGTCCCAAGACTTCTCTCTACCCACCCCCATAGCCATTCCAGGGAAGAGTTACTGGTCAGCCACACATTGACTGAAGACCTGGTGAGAGCCCACCAAGCTGCTGGGAGAGAGAAGGTACCTACCTTCAGGAGCTGAGACCAGGCTGATGCCCAGCAGATAACAGGAAAATGAATGAAGTGCCCCAGTGTGTGAGAGTGATGTCAGATGAACTAAGAGTTCCCAGTCAGCTACAAGGGTCAGAGAAGGCTTCTGGGAGGAAGGTGAGACTACATCCACGTGTGACTTTCCACTAGAAGGTCAGCAGTGGCTGAAATTCCTGTTATTCAGTGTTGGCCTGAGAGGTATTGCAGAACTAGTGACTTTCAGTGGAATCTAGAGAGTGGCTTCATCGTGCAGTTTGGAGGCCACTGACTCCGCAAAAGGAAGGAAGTTGCCAGTCTAGTATCTACACCCCGTTACCGTGGTGTTGGCCTGGAGAGATAATGGCTTGATAGAACCAGGTGAAATTTCACCCATGCCTCATCTCACCTTCCACTACACAACCCCAAAGACCAACACCTGAAAGGCACATGCAAAGTGATCCCCTAAGGTTGAAGTCGGTGGTGGAGAAGGGATGTGAGAACGATGAGCTTGAGAAAAGCAAAAGCGAAATATGAAGTAAAGCAATAAATATTTATTGGGAGCATGCTGTGCCTAAGGTGTAGCAGGGCACCTGGGGGAACACAGTGTGTGAAACAGGGTTCTGGGTCCCACCTGCCCCTCTCCTGCTCTGTGATGTTTCCTCTTTCTGGGCCTCAGTTTCCACACCTGTAAAATGAGAAGGTTGGCCTCGATGATCTCTAAGATCTTCTCCACACCTGAAATTCTCCCTTCAAGAATGTTGCAATCTCACTGGCAAAAGAAGCAAGAAAATTAAGTAGCCAAAAGGATACATTTTAAGCTGTTTAATTCCAGCAGAGCAGGAAAGGTTTGTAATATTTGTTAAACAAAGCCCTGAAGTCCATGAGGGAATATAAAACAAGCAGATTTCCTTTTGCAAGATTTAAGGACATGGATTGATTTAATGTCAGCCCTCGAGTCCTGAGACATTCCTAATATCTCCCAGAGTTCAAGGTCAGACCTCATAAGTCAGTGGCATAAGCACCAGAGCCTTGTTCATGGTGAAGCCCTGGGCAAAGATACACCCCACATCTCTGCAAGAGACAAGCTTCCTTGTTTGCCAGTCTATGCTCTAGAAAAACTGGGAGGGGCAGGCAACACTAATCAGACTAGAGGTATACACCTGCTCTAAGGGACCCTGGACTAGGCTGGACTTGGTGGCCGTGGCTCCATCAGAGGAACTGAGCCAATCAGATTTCCTCTTGTAAGAATCTGAAGTAAGAGGCTGAGACGTCTCTGCTCATTGGTGATGGCTGTTCAGATCAAGGCTTGTGTTTTAGGTGGGTCTGATTCAAAATAAGCAAGCAGAGGAAGTGAGTGGAGGGGGGAAAGAGGAGGGAGAGGGAAAGAGATGTTTAGAGCAGCCTCAGTTCCTAACCTTTTCAGTTCTCCCTCACTGGGTGCTCAGCTATGCCTTTCTTGGTCTCCTGATACCTCTGTGATATCGTTTCGATCTGTGTTCCCTCTGAATATCATGTAGAATTGTAATCCCCAGTATTGGAGGTGGGGTCTCATGGGACTTGGTTGGATCATGGAGGTGGATTTCTCATAAATGGTTTAACACCATTCCCTTGGTGCTTTCC
>PVKP010039403.1:0-20179 GCA_004027715.1 Plecturocebus donacophilus
GGTTAGAGGCTCCAGTGAGCCCAGGTCATGCCACTGCACTTTAACCTGGGTGACAGAGTGAGACCCTGTCTCAGAAAAAAAAAAAAATATATATATATATATATGTGACTGGGTGCGGTGCCTCATGCCTGTAATCGCAACACTTTGGGAGGTCGAGGTGGTTGGATCACCTGAGGTCAGGAGTTTGAGACCAGCCTGGCCAACATGGCGAAACTCTATCTCTACTAAAAATACAAAAAATCAGCTGGGCGTGGTGGTTCATGCCTGTAATTTCAGCTACTTGGGAGGCTGAGGCAGGAGAATCACTTGAACTTGGGAGGTAGAGGTTGCAGTGAGCTGAGTTTGCACCATTTGCACTCCAGCCTGGGTGATAGAGTGAAACTCTGTGTTAAAAAAAAAAAAAAGTTAGGTGAGGTGGACAATAAAAGCACACCAGAAAAACACACTTACAAAACAATAAAATTTTAATGTTTCAAGATGAGTTAAAAGACATTAAGAAAATTATACGAGCCATGGGAAAACCATGTAAATCAGAATTAGAAAAACTCAGAAATGAGATGATAGTAAAAGTCACTTCACAATCTAGGGCCAGTTTACCTTACCAATATCAGCTCTTGCCATTTTCTACCTCCTGCCCTATAATTAGACACATACCTCCTGTGATAGCCCTTTTCTTATAGATATATAATGATTAGAGTGTCTTCCTTTCCTTGATTATAAACTCTTTGAGGCTTAAACTGAGTCTTCCTCCATCTTGTACTGCTAACATGTTCTTAGTATGGTTTACTTGGCATATTGTACGTAACGAATTGTAGGTATCCAATACCTGTTTACCAAATGAATGACAATGACTGAAGCTCTGTAATAAGATAGTAGGAGTCAAAATAAAAAGGATAGAATGAATGTGAAAGATGTTTGGAAAAAGGGATTGATGGGACTTGGTGACTAGATCAGGGATTTTTGAAACTTGTTGACCATGTCAGCCATAGACATGTCTACAAAACTTAGGAATGAGGAGAAGAAACTGGCTCAGTTGTGGAGTAAATGATAAGCTAAAGTTTAGATATGGCGAGTGGGAGGTGTTGATGAGACTCTCAGTGGATCTGCCCAGTGCACTGAACCTTGCAAGGTAACTACAGAGAGACTAGATCATCTCTCTCTCTAATCCATCCAAAAGACTAGTATATAGCAAACCTGGCAGGCCTATTTGTTCCTGAATTGCTATAATCTCAAATCTGTTATCTCTTTCTTTGCAGCTTGGCTTGTGGAGATGTTGAAGGAAAGTTTGATATTTTATTCAATAGAGTTCGAGCAATTCAGAAGAAAAGTGGAAACTTTGATGTAAGGTGTTTGTTTTTACTGAATTTAATTTTACCTTTGTAGTCATAAATAAAAATAAAGTTTGAGCTCCTTTAGGTCTTGATTGAATACATACCATTTTTGTTAAATTGAGTTCCCTTCCTGAGCATAGGAACTCAAGAGCTTCTGAGTGATTGGGGGAGGGAGACCTATTTACTATTGACCTTTATGTTTTTTGAAGTTGAATCTTGTTACTTTATCACTGTACAAAAAAACTGAAAACAGACTAGCAACATTTCCCTAAGTGATTCTGACCCCTAGGTTTGTGAGGCACAGATCTATTTTATGAATGTGGTGTGGGTTAGGTCAGGTAACATATATGCCAGTGCTTCACAAGCTTAAGAGCCCTATATGAATGTTGTATATGGTTGCCAACTAGACTGTAAACTCCTAAGAGTGCAGAAGAGAGTATTCCAAGTATGAGGATAATTTGTTCATTGGGTTAAAGGTTGAGTAAAAATAACAGGTAGGAAATGTGTTTTTTATGCCCTGTATTTCTCAGAGTTTCTAATATTTAAAAATTTTTTGTTTCCCATGGGGATTCTTTAAAGATCTATTTCTCTGTGACTGTATATTCCAGGGAAGGATACGTGGAGAGAGCTATGAGTGGCAGAGTGGGACTGGGAATATTTGAGGAGCACTTGAATTCTAACTTGTTTTAAAAGTTTAGTTCCTTGACTTCCTCTTACGCATCTGTAACTTGAATTTGACAGCCAGAGAGCCAAAACTTAATAATTCATAGAATCAGTAACTATTACAGTTGCTGCTAAAGAATTGTATATTGAAATCTGCAAATTGATTAAGAATAAAAAACTGATTTGAAACTATTAAATAACTAGTTGAATGTTACTATCAATTATGTACTGTATGATATTTTAAAATCTTATATGTCTGTTTAAAAAACTCATTTTAGCTGCTGTTGTGTGTAGGAAATTTCTTTGGCCTCACCCCAGATGCTGAATGGGAGGAGTATAAGACTGGCATCAAGAAAGGTATAGAAATTATTTTTATTTAACATACGATTTCTAATAAAATTTCAAGGGCTACAGTTCTTTCTGAGTTGTTTTTCATTATTTAAGAATTTCCCAGCCGGGCGTTGTGGCTCACGCCTGTAATCCCAGCACTTTGGGAGGCCAAGGCAGATGGATCACCTGAAGTCAGGAGTTCGAGACCAGCCTGGTCAATGTGATGCAACCCTGTCTCTATAAAAAATACAAAAATTAGCCGGCGTGGTGGTGCATGCCTGTAATCCCAGCTCCTCAGGAGACTGAGGGAGCAAAATTGCATGAACCCAGGAGGCAGGGTTTGCAGTGAACCAAGATTGTGTCACTGCACTCCAGCCTGGGTGACAGAGCAAGGCTCTGTCCTCAAAAAAAAATGTCAAGCTACAAGGTTTTGTGTAGTATATCCTTAGTGGACAGCACTTCTGCATTTAGGATTGCTATGTGGGGAATGTGAATGCATGGACTATTTACTTTAGCTATAAGTATGTTTTCTATAGAGAAGCATTTCTCAAGTTCTGAAGCAGATCTGGTAACTATATGGTGTCATGTCTGTTTCCTTCACTAGCTCCTATTCAGACATATGTGCTTGGTGCTAATAACCAGGAAGCAGTAAAATATTTCCAGGATGCTAATGGATGTGAATTAGCTGAAAACATTACTTATCTGGGTAAGCTGATATTTGTTGTATTTGTTTTTTGTTTGTTTGTTTGTTTGTTTTTGAGATGGAGTCTTGCCCTATTGGCCAGGCTGGAGTACAGTGGTGCAATCTCAGCTCACTGCAGCCTTTGCCTCCCATGTTCAAGTGATTTTCCTGCCTCAGCCTCCTGAATAGCTGGGATTACAGGCACGTGCCACCACCACGTCGGGCTAATTTTTTGTATTTTTAGTAGAGATGGGGTTTCACTATGTTAGCCAGGATGGTCTTGATCTCCTGACCTCATGATCTACCCACTTTGGCCTCCCAAAATGGGAGGGATTACAGGTGTGAGCCCCTGTGCCTGGCTGATATTTGTTGTATTTGTAATGAACATAATATAGTGTTCTCAGGAATTAGTCTCCCAGAAAATTTTTGGCTAGATTTTTCGGTGTTGACAGCCTGAGATAATGGGGGTTGGAGGGTTCTTTCCCAAAGTCTGTATATGTACTGCTATGCCCTTAGGACAATACCCGTAGGGTGGTGGAATTTTTCCTCTATTATCTCTACCACTTAGCCCCAGTCTCGTTGTGTTCCTACAACCCAATACACACTTGTTTAGCCAATTAAAGAGATAAACTCCTTGTCTACAGTATATGAAATACTTAAGGAATAAACTATGTTCAAATAAAGGAAATGTCATGTATGTGGCCTTACCGTACAATCTTGGTAGATATATACAGCTTACTTGTTGATTAGGCTCCTACCTAGTGATAGCTCTAGGTTTCACTCTAAGGTTTTGGCAACTCAAGTGTTTAATGCTATTCTTTGGGGTTTTTTACTCTCCTTTTTCTGGTTCCAGGTACACTTTTTGGTTCCTGCTTAAAGTTATTTTCTCCACAACCCTCTCTATTGCTTTTAAGTGGCTCTTTCAATGTGTGGCCATTTTCAAAGCTACTCTTAAATTTTGCTTTTGTTTCTCCCCGCCCCCCGCCACCTGCTGGTCTGCTGCCTCTTAGATCACTCAACTCATTTTTTCTCTAGAAAGCTTCTGCATTTCCTTTGCTGTAAATGTCTTTCTCTCCTTCCCCATCATAGTTCGTCTTGACCTTAATCTCTGTTTGGCTATGGCCCTCATGTTAGCAGTCTTATTTTGCACTAATTCTATGGGGCTTCTTTAAGCAAAAATTGAAGGAAGGATTTTATTTGTTATTTTATTTTTATGGAACTCTTCATGAATTTGCATGTCATCCTCTTTCGGGTGCCATGCTAATATTCTATCTTTCCAGTTTTAGTATATGTGCTGCTGAAGTGAGCACTGTTTTTTTATTTTTATTTTTTTTTGAGACGGAGTTTTGCTCTCGTTACCCAGGCTGGAGTGCAGTGGCACGATCTCGGCTCACCACAACCTCTACCTCCCGGGTTCAAGTGATTCTCCTGCCTCAGCCTCCTGAGTAGCTGGGCTTACAGGCATGCACCACCACGCCTGGCTAATTTTTTGTATTTTTACTAGAGACAGGGTTTCTCCAGACTGGTCTCGAACTCCCAACCTCAGGTGATCCGCCTGCCTTGGCCTCCCAAAGTGCTGGGATTACAGGCGTGAGCCACCGCACCCAGCCTGTTTTTTATTTTTAACTACAAGTGTGAGATACACATTTTGAAATTCTGTTGTAGATTTTAACATGGCCTGACTTATGGCAGTTCTTGGTATAATTTTTAGATTTGGATTAAGGGCGTTACTGTAGATATTTGGCAGCCATTTTACTATGTAAATTTAGTGTTAGGAGTGGAAAGAGCAGCTGAGGTACTTGGGTTATTTCTGTGAAATAGACTTTTTGGATCCAGTAGGAGGATCAAGCAATGAACTTGGTAGTGAACATGAGATCGTGAGCTTGAAGTACTGGTAGGACATTCAACATATAGTTGGAAGTGAGAGTTCTTTTTTACTTGAGATGGAGTTTTTCCCCAGTTGGATTGCAGTGGTACAGTCTGGGCTTACTGCAATCTCTGCCTCCTGAGTTCAAGCGATTCTCCTGCCTCAGCCTTCTGAGTAGCTGGGATTATAGGTGTGTGCCACCATGCCTGGCTAATTTTGTATGTTTTAGTAGAGACAGGGTTTCACCATGTTGTTCAGGCTGGTCTCAGACTCCTGACCTCACGTGATACAACTGCCTTGGCCTACCAAAGTGCTGGGATTACAGGCATGAGCCACCTTGCCCAGCCCGAGAGTTCTTTCTAGAGTATCAATGTTGAAGACTATAGACTTTGCGGAGTTGGTCCCATAATGATGAAAAGCAGAGCTGAGAAGAGGATCAAATTATTAAGGAAGAAATACAATCAGAAGGGAAGCAGGTAGATGATAGTACCTTAGTGGGTGGGGATGGGATGGTATATCTTCATCTGGAGGTAGGAAAAGAGACATAAAAGTACTTAGAGTACTGTTTGAAAGGTAAAGATATTGTCAACTTCATAGACTCTAAGTGAAGAGAACATAGTTTCAGGAGAACATTGGCATATATAAGGTGACCTTTAAGAGAGTGATGGGAGAGGGAAACTGATTGCAGTGGGTTAAGGAACTAATTAAGAGGTAAAGTAGGCTAGGCGCAGTGGCTCACGCCTCTAATCCCAGCACTTTGGGAGGCCAAGGTGGGCGGATCATGAGGTCAAGTGATCAAGACCATCCTGGCCAACATGGTGAAACCTCGTCTCTACTAAAAATGCAAAAATTCGCTGGGCGTGGTGGCGCATGCCTGTAGTCCCAGCTACTCGGGAGGCTGAGGCAGGAGAATTGCTTAAACCTGGGAGGCAGAGGTTGCAGAGAGCTGAGATTGTGCCACTGTACTCCAGCTTGGCGACAGAGTGAGACTCTGTCTCAAAAAACACAAAACAAACAAACAAGAGGTAAAGTACTTAGCACGGGCTACTCTTCAGAAATTCAAAACTAAAGAGGAGGAAGTTTCTTAGTATGTGTATTCGTTTTGGATGACTGAGCGTGTTTTCTTCTGAACAGAGAGAGCCAGCTAAGGAGACTCAATAGATGAATGGGAGGTGAAAATTGATGGAGCAAGGTCTTGGAGGCAACAGGAGGGATTGGAAATAAGGCCACAAGCCAGGAATAACTCTAGAAGAGAATAGAATCTCTAATTTTTCCTAAACACTTGTTCTTTCCAAATATTTTCCTTCACTTGGAAGTTGCTGCCTGCTGGAAGAATGCATCTTTTCTAGACTGTAGCTTCCTTTGAACTGTATTTTTCTTCTCATTGCTTTTTCTTGTGTCCAGATGTCTGGGTTTAAGTCCTTGTAGAGTCTTCTCTAGAAGGCAGAAAGCCTTTTTCCTGATCTTCTCTTCCCGAGTTTTTCCAGTAATATTGTAAGGCACCTTGCGTAAACAGACTGGCCCATGGGCTCCAGCAGCCTCCATGTAGGGCTGTTCATACTTACTGAACAGGAATACTGTTGTAGCCATTCACCATTGATACCTAGCAACCAGAAGGGAGCTGCCGGAGAGTTTACACTTAAGACATGTAAAATGGCAGGGACATAGGAGATTCATGAGAGATTCATCCCCATATTGATGGCTTTTCATTCTGCAATTTTCACTAAAATTTATTCATTTTATTTTGAACCCAGGTCGAAAAGGTATCTTCACTGGAAGCTCGGGGCTGCAGATTGTGTACCTCAGTGGGACAGAGTCCTTAAATGAGCCAGTACCAGGTTATAGTTTTAGTCCCAAGGATGTGTCTTCTCTGAGAATGATGCTGTGTACAACCTCCCAGTTTAAGGGTGTTGATATCTTGCTTACATCCCCATGGCCCAAGTATGTGGGGAACTTTGGGAATTCTTCTGTGAGTAGAGCTTGTTTAGTTGAAATTTCTAAAAGCAAATTGCATTGGCTTGAGTTGGGCCTTTTTTCTTTTCCTGTTTATATTGAGTATTTTAGCTCTTGGGTACCTTTCATCAGAAAAAGTCTTTTGTGAAAATTTTCAGGATTCTAAAAGCTGTATCAGCTGATCAAATCAAAAGTTAATTTCATAAAAGTGATTCATAGATGAGACTGCTGAAATCTTAATTATAAATGAATTTTTAAAAAATATACTATCTGCTTCAAATGCCCTTTTCTAAGCCTCTTAATGTTTTGTGGCTTCACTAATTTTTTTTTGAGACAGAGTCTTACTCTGGCGCCCAGGCTGGAGTGCAGTGGTGCAATCTCGGCTCACTCCAACCTCCTCCTCCTGGGTTCAAGCAGTTCTCCTGCCTCAGCCTCCTGAGTAGCTCAGATTACAGGCATGTACCACCACACCTAATTTTTTTGTATTTTTAGTAGAGATTGGGTTTCACCATGTTGGCCAGGCTGGTCTCGAACTCCTGACCTCAAGTGAACTGCCCGCCTCAGCCTTCTAAAATGCCGAAATTACAGTTATGAGCCACTGTGCTGGCGTAATTTTTGTATTTTTAGTAGAGAAGGGGTTGCCCAGGCTGGTCTTGAACTCCTGGGCTCAAGCGATCCACCTGCCTTGGCTTCCCAAAGTGCTGGGATTACAGGTGTGAGCCACCATGCCTGGCCAGATTTTAATGTTTTATGAGTAATCTTGAAATGGATGGTACACCAGGAGTAACAACTGTCATAGGGAGTTAAATACTACACTGGTTGGTGGAAGTAGGCCTAAGGAAGATTTTGTGCGTGAGAGCAGAAAGCGTTGGCTGAGCTTTATTGAAGGGAAATGTAAGAATGCATTTGAGGACAAATCTCCATGGATGGATTCAGGATTATCGGTGATGATCCAGAAGTGGAGCATGTACATCACCCACTGCCAGCTTCATCACCATGTGTTCATGACCAAAAAGGCCAACAGGATACCAGGCATTGTCAAGGAGGACGTTGAAAGGAAAATGGTCAAGGCTGTCTTCCTTTTTGACAAACCTGTGGTTGCTCTTTACCTAGAATACAAAGGGTAGTGCTGGTTAGAGCACAAGGATATAGCAAAGCTAGGGAAGATCCAGAGAAAGACTGCTAGAGTAATGAAGGCAGAGAGAAAGACACATGTGATGCTCTGTAAGGAAGGATTAGAAAATAAGGCCCCTTCATTTTGCAGGGAGCTAAAAATTGATTTTGATCAAGGCTTATAAATAACCACACAGTATCTTTATGGAGGAGAAAAGTATAGTTCACCAGTCCCTAAGATGCTAGGACTGACCTCAGAGCTAATTCCCTGCCCTTCAGTAGAAACCTGAAGAAAACAAGCATAAGAAAGAAGGAAATTCCTGCTTTACTTAGTGGAAAACAAACTTTGTTAGCTTATTTCCAAGTAATACCTTCTCTTAGAATAGAGTTCATAAATAATGTTATGGGTGAGAGATCACATAATTGGTTATTAATAGAATCTCGGGGATGTTCTGGGAACAAGAATAGCTTTGGGCAAACTTTATGTTATTTAAGAAGGGTTTGGTTGTGCCCTTCCTCAAACTGCTGCTTCCTTGACAGAAGCAAAGTAAAGGGTTATATCCTCATGTGATGAGGTCCTTGAATATTCTATGCCAGATATATTCTATGGATCCTAGGAGCCCTGAGGCCTAGCTTTTCATTTTGATTTTCTGCATTGACTATGACTGTACCTGTGAACTACAGATGCACTATAAAACAAACTAGAGGCTAGGCGCAGTGGCTCACGCCTGTAATCCCAACACTTTGGGAGGCCGAGGCAGGTGGATCATGAGGTGGCTCACGCCTGTAATCCCAACACTTTGGGAGGCCGAGGCAGGTGGATCATGAGGTCAGGAGTTTGAGACCAGCTTGGCCAACATGGTGAAACCCCATTTCTACTAAAAATGCAAAAATTAGCCGAGCATGGTGGCATGTGCCTGTAATCCCAGCTACTAGGGAGGCTGAGGCAGGAGAATTGCTTGAACCCAAGAGGCAGAGGTTGCAGGGAGCTGAGATTGTGCCACTGCACTCCAGCCTGGGTGACAGAGCAAGACTAAAAGCAAGACTAGAAGCCCAGACAGAGCAAGACTAGAAGCCCAGTCTGTGGAGTTCAGAGGGAGAGCTTACTTTTCCAAAAAAGTTTTAGTAATTTATGTTTTGGGTATTGATGTGGAGGAGTTACCTTTTAATCTCTGTCCTCCAACAGTTGTTCCTATTTCTCCATTCATAATAGTTCAGCTCCCTTGTTTGTTAGATTTTTCTTGTTAGATTTTTCTCTGATTACCATATGTATGCAATTCAATGTGCAATTCCTTCTGCCCACATTGGTATTCATGTATAAATTTCAAAGACGTTTCAAAATGTCTTATTATTTGCATTTCTTGATAACTTTCGGTCTGTATGGATGACTAAGTTTTTGTTTACTAGGGAGAAGTGGATACCAAAAAATGTGGTTCTGCTTTGGTTTCGAGTCTTGCCACAGGCTTGAAACCAAGATACCATTTCGCTGCTTTGGAAAAGACCTATTATGAGAGGCTTCCATATCGGTGAGTAGCATTTTATTCTTTTTGGCCTTTTGAAGAATTTTCCTTGGATCTTCTGTGTAAACTTCTCTTATTTTTAACCATACAGCATCTTGGCTCCATTTGGTTACTCAGACACTGAAATAAGTGACTCTCAAGTCATTCATCTTCTCTCAGTTTGTTCCCTAATTTGAAATCACTTTGGAAATCCTTCAGTTTCAGAATCAAGAACTTGAATCAGTTTTTTCCTTTTCAGGGCCTGGCTTGGTGGTGTGTGCCTGTAGTTCCAGCTACTTGGAAGGCTGAGCCAGGAGTTATAGGCTATACTGTGCAATGACTACACCTGTGAATAGCCACTGCACTCTAGCCTGGGCAGCATAGGGAGCCCCATTTCTTTAAAACATTTTTTTTTACCAGAGATAAACATGAGATAATGCATATGTTAATTAGCTTGATTTAGCCATCCCACAAAACAGCATGTTGTATACCATAAAATTATACAATTTTTAGTTGTCAATTAAAAATAAATGAGAAAGGAAAAAGAAAAAATTTTTTAGTTTGCACTCAGAAGTAGAGTTTTTATTTATTTTAATTATTAATTTCTAATTTTTGTGGGTACATAGTAGGCATACAGAGGTAGAGTTCTTAAAGGATATATTGCCAAGAAAACCAGTACAAGTGAGAGAGTTAAGTAAACTCAGAATTATCTTCACTGATAAAGGGCATGGATTATCCCTAAAATAACTTCCTTCCCTTCTTTTTTATAAAAGTAATATATTACTTGTTGCCAGTTCAAAAAATGTAAGTGAGCAAGAAGAGAATACCCCCGTACCATAATTTCACAGCCTAATGCAGAACCTAGGTAATACAGGTTTTTCTGTTAAATCTCTATATATGCATTCCAGAAAAATCTCTTATTCTCTAAGAATATACTGCAAAAACAGAAATTTTGGGAACAAGCTACTCAAAACCTGTACAGTTATTAAGAATCTGAATACAGTTTTTCATAGAACATATAATATTGGCCAATAGGCATTTAAAAAGATCTCGTATCATTAGCCATTATGGTAATGCAAATCAAAATCGCAATGATATACCACTTCATACCCACTAGGATGGCTATAGTCAAAAAGGCAAATACATAATAACAAGTGTTGGCAAGGATGTGGAGGAATTGGAACCCTCACACGTTGCTGGTAAGAATGTAAAATAGTGCAGCCACTTTGGCAAACTGTTTAGCAGTTCTTGAAAGGTTAAACATAAGAGTTATCAGCATGGTAATGACAATTTTACTCCTGTCCCAAGATAAGTGAAGACACATGTCCACACAAAAACTTGTATATAAATCATCATAACAGCATTACTCATAATAGCACAAAAGTGCAGACAACCCAAATGTCCATCACATGATAAACAGGTAAATTAAAAGTGGTATATCCATATGATGAAATGTTATTTGGCAAGAAAAAGCAATGAAGTACTGATATGTGCTACGATGTAGTTGAACCTTGAAAACTTTATGTTAAGTGAATGAAGCCAGACACAAAGGACCACATTTTTTTTGAGATAAGATCTCATTCTGTCGCCCAGGCTGGAGTGCTGAGGTACGATCATGGCCCATTGCAGCCTCAGCCTCATGGGCTCAAGTGATTCTCCTACCTCATCCTCCCTAGTAGCTGGGGCTATAAGTGTGCACCACCATGCCCAGTTAATTAAAAATTTTTTTTGTAGAGATAGAATCTTACTATATTGCCCAGGCTAGTCTCAAACTCCTGGGCTCAAGCAATCCTCCTGCCTCAGCCTCCCAAAGTGCCCGACCTATTTTAGCTTTTTATTACATCAATGAAGAGTCAGTAGTAAAATGAACCCTCATGTGCCCATCACTTAGCTTCAGTTGTTATCAACATTTTGCCAATTTTACAATTCTTTTAAAGCCAAAAGTTGGAGTTTTGATGCTTTCTGAATACATAATCACATTTCTTCCTGAAACAGCCTTGTGAGTTAGGGATTGTTTCCCTACTAGGTGGATAGATAGTAACTTATCTGAAATCATTTGACTTGTGATGAACTGAGGACCTTTGCTCTTTTCATGGCCCCATGGAGTCCACATATTTTGTCATTGCAAATCAAAAGTAAAAGTGTTGGTAATTTTTTGTCTCTCAAATATGTTCTAGAAACCATATTGTTCTACAGGAAAATGCACAGCATGCCACCCGGTTTATAGCTCTGGCAAATGTTGGAAATCCAGAAAAGAAAAAGGTAAAGATTTATCTACTTGGTGGAAGGTTGATATTCATGGTCTGCCTGATAAATGTTTCTCTTGCCCAGTTGACCATTCACATCTTCTTTTCTCCCTGACTGCAAGGTCCCAGCAGCTTTGGTGACTCCTTTGCAAAGATATGGTAATGAAAGGTCAAGTCTCTCTGGATCTTTTTGTAGGAGACTTTAAAGAAGGGTTTGGGAAAATAGGCCCAGAGGAATAAAGGCAAAATA
This sequence comes from Plecturocebus donacophilus, assembly GCA_004027715.1. Lineage (NCBI taxonomy): Eukaryota > Metazoa > Chordata > Mammalia > Primates > Pitheciidae > Plecturocebus > Plecturocebus donacophilus. The sequence continues at coordinate 11,935 of PVKP010039403.1, forward strand.
TCAAATGAACAGTGTTCCTTTACTTCCACATCTTCGTGGTTGTCTCCATGGATATTTGTGCATTTGCCCTCAGATGCTTGCTTGCTTGTTTTAGCAACTTCATTTAGTTGAAATAAAAAACCTTCAAAGAGTAGGGCATGGTGGCCCACGCCTGTAATCTCAGCACTTTGAGAGGCTAAGGTGGGCAGATCACTTGAGGCCAGGGGTTCAAGACTAGCCTGGCCAACATGGTGAAACCCGATCTCTATTAAAATATAAATTGGCCAGGTGTGGTAGGGGACACCTGTAATCCTAGCTACTTGAGAGGCTGAGGCAGGAGAATCGCTTGAACGTGGGAGGTGGAGACTCCCGTGAGCTGAGATCGGGCCACTGCACTCCAGCCTGGGTGACAAAAGGAGACTCTGTCTCAGGAAACAAAAAGCAAAAAACCTGGAGGACTTATCTAAGCCCTCCTTGGCTGAGGGAAATCTTAGTGATAACTGAAATCTATCTTTGCATTGGAAAACAGTGCAGTTGATGAAAGAACATACCAGAAAAGTAGGTTGTTTTTCTCACTTCTTTGAGAGCATTTCTGATTTCCCAGGGCCAAAACAAACCTACTGTGGATTGAGACAGCTAAAATTAGAACAATTAGTGAAGTGAGAAAATAGGCAGATAAATAGTCTGAAGATTATTCCGCTATCACATCCCATAGACAATGTGCACACACAAGATAAGCAAATCGGTATTTTGTTTTGTCCATATTTTAAGCTTTATTTTTTGGGGGGCAGATCTGAAGTGATTTTACCTTTATTTCCTTCACTTTAAGCCAATCATGACATTTCACAGTGATTTCTGGGGTTGGGGCAGAAGGAAGACAGTGTGAAGAATCACTGGGGCTGTGGCCCAGTTGGCCCATTGAGGTGCAGGCAGGGTGGCTCCTCAGGGGCAGCTGGAGAAGCACGGACCACCCCACTGGCAGGGAGGTGATGTTCCCAGAGTGTGACAGATGGTACGTGATGTCCTCCACAGCTCCCACTTGCGCAGCTTGATCAGATTATCCCCTGCAGTGGCCAGTGAGTTGGCGATCAGCTCGGCTGCCTTGGAGTCGCTGTCAGCAGAGATGATGGCTGCCTTTTCCTGCTGCTCAGCCTTTTCCTGCTGCTCAGCCTTTTCTACCACAAATCTGGCACTCTTTGCTTCCTGTTGAGCCACCTGTTTGGCTTCCACTGCCTCTGTGAACTCCTTCCCAAAGGTCAGATGTGTCAAGGACACATCATCCAGAATGAGCCCAAAGGTGGCTGCTCACTCTCTAAGGTCGTTGCTCACCTGCCTGGAGACCAGCTCTTTTTGGGTGATTAGTTCTCCTGTATCAAAACGAGCTGCTGCTAACTTGAGGATCTCGGCAGTGATAGACAGCAGCACATGCTCATCATAGTCTTCTCCAGTGCTGGTCAAGATACAAGGAAACTGGCTAGTGATGGGCACCAATGGACAGTGTGATGTTGACATTCTGTAAATGTCTGCTACCAGTGATGACTGGTACATTATGTGGTCGAGTACGGCAGACAAAGATAATTGGTTTCTGTACCCATGGAATGAGAAAGTGAGTCTCTTCCCCTACCACAATGTTCTGTACTACACAGAATCCGTCAAAGATAATAGCTGTTTGCCCGGCATCCACATTATATAAGGCAAAGTTCACCTCGCCTCCTGCAACAGCTAAGGCCAGGCCAGACTTCCTGATGGACTCAAATACTTTGGTAGCCATGTTTTCTTCTGCTGGACCTTCTCATACCTGCTTCCACTTTGACCTCCACATGAATTCCCCAGCCTATTTGAAGCTTTTTTGCTCAATTTTTAGCAAGTTTAGATTCGTAATTTTTAATTGCCCTTTCAAACTGAATAACACTCAGTATTTTCATCTGTTGTTTTCTTTTCAGGGACATGTTAGCCTCAGCTATAAGCAACTTATATTTCAGTCAAAAGGTGTGCACATTTTAAAATTATTACATTTATCTAAAAATTTTGTTCCACTTTATACCTCTACCAGCAGTGTTATTTTCCTCTCCATATTTTTCACTGGATCATGTCAAATTTGTATTAAAGTTTTTGCCAATGTGATACATGAAATATAGTATATAATTGTTCCTTAGTTGCATTTCCCTAATCAGTAGTAAGTTTAACATCTATTTATATCTTATCTAAAGTTTTCCATGTCTGTGGCATTAGTGCAAGATTCCAGATGTTTATATGAATATTTACTTATTTGCTGCTAGTCTTTTAAGAAAATGTTATTAGCATGAACAGCAGAATTTGTATAATATCAGAGAGAGGAAACCCTAAGTTGTTCATTTGTAATATTCATTAGGAAAAAAGAATGGCAGTGCCACAATTATGTTGACAAAGTACACAAAGATAAGGGTCTCAGAGACAGAAGCAGTTTGTCTTCAAGGGTTATAGAGCAAGTTTCTCTGGGCCTTGTAGTGACAGTTGTCACTATTCCCTTATCCAAATGAGAACTGATTTCTGAGGGCAGGGGCTTTGATTTATTGTTCATTTCTCTGTTAGCCCTTGGTCAGCCCCTGCAGAGGCCACTGAATTGGCGTTTGATTTACTGTTTATTCTCTGAGCTATGGATGGGCTGGTTGCTGTTTTAATTTTACTGAGTTTCACGTTTTTCTGTGAAACCTTCATAGTAAAATAGGTTGATTACATTTGGGTAAATAGTATTTCCCCTAATGTCATTATGTTCTTTTTCTCTAAAGTATCTTTATGCATTCAGTATTATTCCCATGAAGCTAATGGATGCAGCAGAACTGGTAAAACAGCCTCCGGATGTCACTGAAAACCCTTACAGAAAATCTGGGCAGGAAGCATCCATAGGAAAGCAAATTCCTGCCCCTGTGGTATGTTCTGATTGAGGGTTGGCATTTTCTGGGCAAGGTTGCCTGTTACATGTGTTATTTTCCTGGTTATAGTTTAGTACATAAGACAAGTTTAATCCTTAGAATCTATATCTTTTCTCCCCCACCCTGGGAAATCATGATGGTGTTTAGAAAAATCTTAGTAGATTTCAACCAAGGTTAGTGTTTTCTTATTGTAGTTTGGGGTTAATAGTTTTGTACATTGGGTCTTTCTTTGTCCAAACTGGATTCATACGTTTGGGGTTACAGTTTGATTTGTAAAGTCTTTGTCTAAAGTTGATTATCTGTTCTTAGCTCTTTAGGCAAGGACCTAGCAGCTTCATAGCAATGTAATTTGTGATTTTATGATGATTGCTTGTAGGAAAATCAGATGCACTCCGAAGAAATTTTCTTAATAGCAGAGTTTTCTCATTAATTTTTTCCCCACTAAAGCAAGGAATGTTAAGTTCCCTTACTAGCATGCATGGTCTGCTTTCTCAGGCTTTTCTTTCTTTCTGAGCAGCCTTCTTATCTCTTAATTAAGGCTGAATTAGGCTTGTTTGACCTGTGAAATTGTAGGACTACACTATGTCCCTGTTGAGAGAAAAAGGAAAAGCTAATTTAGGTGGGTTCATGTTGTTCAGTTTTAGGCAAGAATTACTTTGTAACTTGCATTTTAACTTGTTTTCCAAAGAGATGAATTTGGTGTTGATGTATGACTGAGAGTTCAGGCATCAGAATTGGGATTTGCTTCCCTAGAATATGCAGAAAGGACTGAGAGGAAAGATAGATATGGCATGGCAGTAATGTTCCCTTGTATGTGAATAGTTGGCTACTTATCTAAAGGTTAGTTGAATAACATTTAATCTGCTTTTGGCCATCCAGGAAGAATCAGCCTGTCAATTTTTCTTTGATTTAAATGAAAAGCAGGGAAGGAAGCGTTCCTCCACAGGTAAAGATAGCAAATCTCCTCACCCAAAGCAGCCTCGCAAACCTCGTAAGTACCTTTATTCTAGAGGTTTCCTCTATGAACAATAACCATTATTTTGGCTTTTGTTTGGAAAGCAGCATTGCTAAGAGAGCCTATTCTGGCAGGGCAGAGTTGTGGAATAGGTCATTAGGACCAATAGTAAAAATAAAATACAAACATAGCCTTGGCTGGCTGTTGTGACTGCACAATCTTATATTCCCACCAGCAATGTATGAAGGTTTCTGCCTTTCCACATCCTTGTCAATATTCGTTCTAGCAATAGCCAGTTTTACAAAATAGCTCCCTCTTTTCCTCTCATAAATAGGTATGGTTCTCCAGGGGTGATGCTTTTGTGTACTTCTTGGACTCTGTATTTTTAGCCTATCTACTTGAGAGTGAAGAGTTCCTTTTGCTAATTACCATTTAAAGAAATTTTCTTTGTCTTAAAAAGGCAGTCTTCTGTTGCTTATATACCCATATTGGGTTGAAAATGTTTATATTCTTTTTAGAGCATCAGATTCAGAAACTAGAGCTTTATGAATTTTTATCTAGAATTATGTAATGCTGGAAACTGATTCACATTAACTGTAATCCCAGCACTGGCCAACATGGTGAAACCCTGTCTCTACTAAAAATACAAAAAATTAGCCAGGCGTGGTGACACCACCTGTAGTCCCAGCTCCTCAGGAGGCTGAGGCAGGAGAATCACTTGAACTCAGGAGGTGGAGGTTGCAGTGAGCCAAGATGGCACCACACTCCAGCCTGGGTGACAGAGCAAGATTCTCTCTCAAAAAAATAAAATAAAAATGGCCTGACTTTGAAGCTATTCTGAGGAACTTCCTGTAAGAACTGTGGAAAAAGCACCTTTTCTTTGTGTCTGTAAGACATGATGAGGTAAAGAGCCTCCAAAACCAATATAGGTTCATAAGATAATAGAATGATCAAACTGGGAGGAAGGACTTTAAAACTGTTTCATTGAGATTCTCTTTCTCCATCTTTTTGTTTCAAAGAAGAAGCTGACCTTGGGAGAGTAAATTTTCCAGGGTCATGGCTAATGGCATAGCTGGGCTATAATTGGGGCTCCTGACACACAGTTCAATGTTCTTTTGTTGTAGCCTATTGCCAGTTATGTGCTACTTTAATCAGTGTGTGATTTTGCACTTGTGGGTTACCTTCCTGTGGATTGGTTACAAATTCTAATGGAGGTTTAATTTCATTGGAAATGTTCATAGTGGGTCTTAGTGAGGAACACAGGCTCAGCCCATGAGGCACTGTTGTATAACAGTCTTTTTAGGTTGTAAAAATCAGACAAGACTGAGTTCTGTGGGGTGATTATGTGCTGTAATGCTTGGACCATAGTAATACCTGGTTTTCTTTTACATGAAGCTCAGCCTCCAGGACCCTGCTGGTTTTGCCTTGCTAGCCCTGAAGTGGAAAAGCATTTGGTGGTCAACATTGGCACACATGTGAGTTACTTCCATGGATCTTTATAGAGAAGGAGATGCCTATTTGTTTTTTACTAACTTTACTAAGGCATAATATACATATAACATTTACTCTTTTTTTTTTTTTTTTTTTGAGACAGTCTTGCTCTGTTGCCAGGCGCCAGGCTGGAGTGCAGTGGCACGATCTCGGCTCACTGCAATCTCCGCCTCCCGGCTTCAAGCAATTCTCCTGCCTCAGCCTCCCAAGTAGCTGGGACTACAGACGTGCGCCACCACGCCCAGCTAATTTTTATATTTTAGTAGAGACAGAGTTTCACTGTGTTGCCCAGAATGGTCTCGATCTCTTGACCTCGTGATCCACCCGCCTCGGCCTCCCAAAGTGCTGGGATTACAGGTGTGAGCCACCACGCCCATCCCACATTAACCCATTTTTAAGTGTACACTTCAATGATTTTAGGTTACTGAGTTGTGCCACCATCACACAGTATAGTTTTAGAACATTTTTATCATTGCAGCATGCCCATTTACAGTTAATCCCTGTTTCCAACTTTAGCCTCTGGCAGCCACTAATCTACTTACTATCTCTATAGGTTTTCCTTTTCTGGACATTTCTTATAAATGGAATCATACAACATGTGGTCTTTTGTGTCTGGCTTCTTTGACTTAGCATAATATTCTTGGGCTTCATCCATGTTGCAGCATGTATCAGTATTTCATTCCTTTTTATTGCCAAATCATGTTCTAGTATGTAGATATACCACATTTCGTCTATATCTGTTCATCAGTTGATGGACATTTGGGTTGTTTCTACTTTATGGGTATTAGAAATGATGTTCCCATAAAACATCTGCATTTAAGTCTTTGTGTGGATATGTTTTTATTTTGGATAGACATAGGAATGGATTTGCCAGGATATGTGGTAAATTTATGTTTAACTTTTTAAGAAACTGCTAAACTGTTTTTCAAAATGACTGTACTATCTTATATTCCCACCAGCAATGCATGAAGGTTTCTGCCTTTCCACATCCTTGTCAATATTTGTTCTAGCAATAGCCAGTTTTATAAGATAGCTCTCTCTTTTCCTCTCATAAATAGGTATGGTTCTCCAGGGGTGATGCTTTTGTGTACTTCTTGGACTCTCTGTATTTTTAGCCCATCTACTTGAGAGTGAAGAGTTCCTTTTGCTAATTACCATTTAAAGCAATTTTCTTTGCTTTCTTTTTCTTGCCTAAAAAGGCAGTCTTCTGTTGCTTATATACCTATATTGGGTTAAAAATGTTGATATTCTTGGCCAAGCACAGTGGCTCATGCCTGTAACCCAGCACCTTGGGAGGCCGAGGTGGGGAGATCACCTGAGGTTGGGAGTTTGAGACCAGCCTGACCAACATGGAGAAACCCTGTGTCTCCTAAAAAATACAAAATCACCTGGGCATGGTGCCTATGCCTGTAATCCCAGCTACTCTGGAGGCTGAGGCAGAAGAATCGTTTGAACCCAGGAGGCAGAGATTGCAGTGAGCCGAGATCGTGCCATCACACTCCAGCCTGGGCAACAAGAGCAAAACTCCATCTCAAAAAAAAAAAAAAAGTTGATGTTCTCTTTATACCTTCAGATTCAGAAACTAGAGCTTTATGAATTTTTATCTAGAATTATATAATGCTGGAAACGGATTCACACTAACTGATCACATCAAAGACCAAAGGATAAAATTTCAGTTTTGCCTAGTAGTGGAGGGTGTAGCTTACTGGTGTGAGTATCTGGGAACCCAAGATAATGATGATAAGGTTGTTTGGTAAGCACTGAATGACACTATGAGAACTGGATGGTCTTGAGTGTGATTTTATTCGGGTGGTGGAAAGCTTGAATGTGTGTGTCTCATGAGAAAGTCATTCTATTTCACATTTCCCTAGATACTTTTGCTTGGGCAGGGCTGGATTAGACATTAAATAATACCACTCTTTGACTCTCATTTCCTTGAATTTTCTATAGACCATTATTCTTTTTCATTCGTTTAGAATGAAGAAAGCTTAATTTTTAACACTGTAGTCACCCATGACTAGACTTGGATGTTCCTCAAGATTCCTGAGGAAAATATTTACAAGCCTTTTTTGTTTTGTAACAGTTTTGGGAAGTGGGGGCCTAATAAGAGGTGATAAGGGCATGAGGACTCTGCCCTCATGAATGGATTAATGTTATTACAGGAGTGGCTTATCATGAGATTGGCATTGTTAAAGTGAGTTCAGGTCCCCTTTTGCTCCTCCTCTACTCTCACCCTCTCTTGCCTTTCTGCCATGGGATGATGCAGCATGAAGACCATTGCCAGGTGCCAGTGTATGCACTTGGACTTCCCAGTCTACAGAATCACAAGCCAAATAAATTTCTAGTCATATAAATTATAGTCTGTGGTATTCTATTAATAGCAACACAAGATGGACTACGACAATTCTTTGTGTGTAGTGCTTCTGAAGACAGATGCACTTCATCCATTTCTCATTGATTTGTTCTAATTTTGGTTTCTGGGGTTGACCCTTTCAACTAACAATCTGAGGACCCTTTTTTGCGTCTTCCATCCTATAGACTGACTAGAGTCTCAATTTCATCTTTCACTTTAAGTCACTTAACACTTAAGGAGTGTTTCCTTAACACTTAAGGAGTGTGGGAGACCTTAATACAGGTCTCCTACCTGTATTGTTTCCACCTGAAGAGTCTGTCATTAACATTTATTTATTTATTTATTTATTTTAAAGAATGAAAGAAAGAAAGAGGAAGAGATTTTAGAAAAAGAGAGAAAAGGAGAAAGAAAGAAACAGCAAAAGAAAGAAAAAAGAAAAAGAAAGAGAAGATATTTTAGAAAAAGAAAAGGAGAAAGAAAGAAACAGCAAAAGAAAGAAAAAAGAATGAAAGAGAAAGAGGAAGAGATTTTAGAAAAAGAGAAAAGGAGAAAGAA